>APFE030955068.1:210374-224385 GCA_000404065.3 Pinus taeda
TTTCCATTTTCATTGCAATAATTTTTTAATTCATTTGAAGTGAATTCTCCCCCATTATCCGTCCTGAGAGTACCTATCTTTTCTTTGACTTCATTTTCAACAAGTTGGCGAAAAATTTTAAACTTCTCAAATGCTTCTGACTTGTTCTTCAAAAAGTGAACCCAAGTCATTCTACTGGAATCATCAATGAATAGTAAGAAATATTTGCAACCACCAAATGAAGTTTGTAGTGGTCCACAAAGATCACTGTGAACTAGTTGTAGCCGCCTGTTTGCATGCCATGAACTTGTTGGAAAACTTTCTCGATTTTGTTTGCCATAAATGCAAGCTTCACATTTTTCATTTTCCCTTTTGAAAGTGGGAAGTCCTTTAACCATTCCTTGTTTCTGCAATTGAGAAAGACTCAAAATTCAAATGTCCATATCTTACATGCCATAGTCTTATAGGTGAAATACCTATAGTCACTACCCCTGCAAAATCAGAATGCCTTGGAATAACTGTCCCTTTCATCCGTAACAATTTTCCATCTTCATAACTCGTCATGACTATTTTCAAGTTCTATTTGACTGAATTAATCTTGACTAAACCATCTTCCATAATCACCTGATGTCTTGCTTGTCGAATCGTGACTAAAGAGAGCAAATTTTTCTTAAAACTGGGTACATACCATACATTGGAAATCATTTTTTCTCCAATGCCAGGGAGAAAAACTTTTACTACTCCTTTTCCATAAGGAGTATATTTTGTATCATCAACAAGAAAAATGGAATTAAGTTGGCAATCTTGAAAATTCCAGAAAAAATCACGTCGACAAGTCATGTGCTGAGTGACCCCAGAATCCAAGATCCAGGCATCTTCATAGTCACTTCTTAGATGGGATGAAAGTTGTGATGCTGGCGAGGAAGTAAAAACATATTCTGAGTTATCTTCATCTTGATCATTGGCAAATTGCGCTGAATGCTGCTGAAACTTGGGAATTTTATTAAGTGCAGTTCGACAATATTCAGCATAATGGCCAACTTTGTTACATCTTCGACACACAATTTGACTTAAGTCTCTTCCTCTTCCTGAAGATTGTCCTCTGCCTCTGCTTTGACTTCTATGTTGATATTGTCCTCTACCTTGATTATTATATCCTTGTCCTTGAAAATTGCCTCTTTCTTGATTATTTCCTCTACCTTGAAAATTATTTCTTCCTCCTCTGTTAAAATTGTTTCCTCTGCTTTGATTTCGACCTCGATTATGTGCTGCTTGATTCTGATTGCCTCTGCCTCTGCCTTGAGAACTGTCTGCTGATGACTTACTAGTGCTGGCCTCTATGAGAAAAACATCTTCACTAACTTTCTTCTTCTTCCCAAAAGTTTATCATGTTGAGTCAACATTTCACAGAGTTCATCAAACTTTAGTTTCTCTAATTTCCCAATTACTTGTAGAGTCTCCAAAAAATGTGTGTAGGAAGAAGGAAGTCCAGCAATTACAATTGTGACCATAAAGCTATCATCAATTGCGGGAAAACCAGCATTAATAATTTCTTGCTAATATTCTTAAGTCTGAGATATATTCAAGAACATCACAGGCCTTCAGTTAATTTTGTTGCAACAATTTTAATTGTAGATCTAAATTTCTTTGATTCTGGCTGAGTATCAAAGAGTTCTTTTAAGAAGTTTTCAAAGCAAACATGCTCTGTAGCATTTTCTATATGGACATACATTCATCATTTCACAGAAGAATCTTAATAAGACGCTAAGGGTTTAGCATTCTTGATTTCATTTTGCTAGTGCATGCATCTGTGGGTTTAATTCGCCTTAACATCTCCTATCACATATACCTTGCCAATAACATTTGTAAATGAAGAGTGCTTTCGATGAGACGATGCATGTTTATAACGATTTTTGGTGCCTCACGTTCGGAATTAGAAAGAAATTAAATCAACTTAGACATTGTAGTGTTGAGACTCCAACACATGAATCAATCTCCAAAAAACTCAAGATGCGCAACAGCAACACACTATGCAAAAAAAAAAAAATGAACTATCAGGGCTTGGCCTTGACCCTCGAATAATCGTCAAAACAGGAGATAATTGACTGAGCTTTGCACTTGGCTCTAGTCAATTTCTCAAATTTTTACAAGGCAACTTTCAAAATTTGAGTTTTACAATGGTACTTTTGCACAACCTGGTAAAAAAAATTACCCCCCATCAAAGTAAAATTACTTTGAGTTACAATGTGATGATCCCAATTGAAAAATAAAAAAGAACTTATTAAAGAACAAAATACCCAACACACCTTATCTCTTCAATTTACAAATTACAAATAAAAATATCTCTTTGTTACTCCAAAAATTACAAATGACCTTATTCCTCCACAATTATTACAAAATCCTTATTACTCCAAAAACAAAACATTACATAAAATTGGAAGCGTTAAAAAAAAAATAAAAAAAAATTGACACAAGGTAAACCTTTCACGGCAAACATCACCAATAACATTTGGCCTTCACAAAATTATGTATCTTCGATTCTTCATTTCAACCGAACCAAGGTATCAAATATATATGCGCCTTTTCCCTTTCAACTTACCAAGCTGGACCAACGTATCCTACATCCCTGTTGGCTATTTAAAGGTCAAAAACCATCACGATTTTGAAGAGGCTGTGACTGTTACTAATTGCCAAAGTTCCACTGCTTTTTATGCGCAAATTCCCACCGGTTCAATTGTGTTTCCACCATATGTTCGATTCAATTCTCTGCGTCCATCATTCGACAACTTCCAACATCAATCATCACACAATTTTTAAATAGATTGACCGCTATTTAACGTTGACACAAGATTTTACCAGAAACACTCATATATAACAGTTAAACTATATTTAGATCATATTTATTCTCTTGTCAAGGGCTTCTTATGCCTTGAACCCGCAGTGAAAGGAAATCTCATCGAAAGCCTCAGATCAAATTTCAGTGTTCTCCTCTCGAACATCACATCACTGTCGAGATCAACTCCCTCTCGTTCCGATGGGCAATCTCTGCAAGAGCGTATCAATTCCCACCGAAATGCGCTTAACAGACTTTGAACTTTTCATTGAGAAAATGACCTTATCAACAACAAGAAAAGCATAATAGAAGCCTACACCAAATTACCAATCAAATTGTTGTTGGGGCCAATCTGATTTTCCTTCAAAGCCGCTAAAAACTTTTAAGATACCAGTATTTAATATGGTGATGGTCCTATTCTCCTTATCTAGTTTTATGAGTATCTCCAAGTCACCACCATCTCCAAGTACACTCGGGTCAGTCACACTTAAAAAATGTAGTCAGATTAATAATAAGCTCCCGCAGGAAGACTTCCTTGTGGCTGTATCAGTTGTGAACTATCAAATCCAGTAGCCTATTGACCTCTACCTGATATTCAACTTTCTCAGCTGGTGATTCTACTATTTCCTTTTCTGCTATAGTGGCCTCGCACCTAACACCACCAATTCTGCAGCTACTTAACTTCGAACCTTTCTAGTGGCCAAGCTAAACCCATAGCCGCCAACTAAAGTGCTCCACTTTAGCGCATTTTTAGAGACCACGGGAGAAGCAAAAATAGGGTGGAGATGATGGAAAATGAATAGCAGTGGAAGCAATCTTATAATAATACATAAATTGATTTGTAGATTAAAAATCTAAAATCAATAAGATAATAAAATTTCCTTTTTTTTTTTTTTGAACACAAAACTGGAAAATTTCCATACCAATCATTTGTTGATCAATTCAATGGAGTTGAGTTTTCCACGATTTGATAGAGCTGGAATATCCTCCTCAAATCAACTGCAGCATTACTGGAGCTCTGATAATGGCAGAAGTGTCCTCAGACACATAATTTTATTAATCAGAAAAAAAATAATTACATAATATGATTTTGCAAGAGTTTACACCCAAACAACCAAACACTCTTGCAATGAGCTATTTATAAGCTCTATGTCCTAACTACCTCTAATTATGGATCACTTATTAAATAACAAAGTGTCCATTTACAATAAATGCTATAAAAACCAACTAGCTAACAAATCTCCTAAAATAGAGCCTAAGATACGACACATTTGGAGAGTCATATCTAGTTACAACAATATGCTAATTCTAAAAATAACATCAACCAAAAGATAAATTTGTAATGAAACTTACTTTGCTACATGATAGACAAAAGGTAATAATGGTGAAGTTAGAAAATATAACCCTTAAATAGATATGTTCATTACATAGTATAACATGTTACAAAATAAGCATTATCAAGGAATTTTGTAATTCAAGAATGATAGTACATTAAACACTCTCATCCTCCACTAACTATATGTAACACTCTTTTATTATTTCCATAAAATAATATCATTAAATGAATGATGGTATTATGATAATAGTTCTTCTATAAGAACCTAGAGCATGGAGCATTTTCCCCTTCACTTAGCTAAGTGTAACATTTCCCCCCTTCCTAACAAGGAATAATTATTTTCAAAGGAAATATTAAATAAACATAGTAGATTCTAAAAAGTGAAGATGCTTAGGTTATGACACAAAGTAAACGGGAAAATAAAAAAAAATGGGTTGAGCAATCAAATATATAAACAAAATAATAATTATTATGAAAAATATGTGGAATACCAAAAGAACAACCAAAACCATATATTATGTCTAAGAACATATGTTTCTCAAGTAAACATGAGAAAAAGATGAACAAAAGGCTTCTCATTCAATAAAGTATTTAACATTAAACCAACACTTTGAATCAATGGGAATTAGATGAAACTAGTCATGCTAAAATAAATGGTTCAATCAAATGACAAATGAGAAGTAGAATTGTTTAAGGGACTAACACAATTTTTCACCAAAATAAACCAAAATTTAAACTTGTCAAAATGCTTCAATTATTGGCCAAGATATGAGATCTAAACATTAAAGAAATTTCATCTACTTGTATGACTACATTGTTTCCTAGAACAAGGCTTCTTAGATTAATTGTTAAGCTGAAAGGCTCTCTCTAGCTCAATATGGTAGATATGTTGAAATGTCATGTCATATACTCTTTAACATTAAATTAAATTAATTAATAATTAAAGTAAAATAGTTAATATATGGTTGGCGATTTTTGGACTGTAGATTTTAAATATATATATATATTTTTAAAATATAATAAAAGATTTTTTGTCCATGGGGTCTTGGGATAAACGGTGATCAGGTGCTCTGTTAAGGAACTCCTTGATGTGAAGTCACTGATTCAATTCCCTGCCTGATCAGAGCAATATATTGGACATGTTGAAGATGTAGTCCCTGCCAAGATTACAAAACAAATAATATAATATCTTTTATTTTTTTATTAAAGTTACTCATATTTTATATTTAAAAAAAATAAAAATTCTTAGTTGTTACTCTCACTACAGAACAAAGAAATTTGTTTTTTTAAAAGCAAGATGAGGCCTTCTACTTTCTAGAATCTAATGATCTAACCCTAACCCTAATTAGGGTATGAAATTTCACAATTGTAGACACAACATATACTAACTATCTTGTATTTTGTGCTTCATATCTCCACGTTGTTGGTTGAGGTGGAGACACAGGAAGGGATGGTAGGTGATTTTTTTGCGTTAGAGCCATGGTGGGTTGTTTAATAGTTAAGCCATCAATTAACCATAGTGGCTCATATGAGAACAACGCCTTTGTTTCCTTTGGATGGATTGCAAGTTTGGTAGGAGGGGAAAACATGAGTTAATTGAAATCTAGCCTTTGTCCTTATGGGCATTTTCAAAGTAATGTGAAAATGAGCTCATAAGGATGAACACTTTATATGCCACTTTAGAAGATAGTTAATACTACCACAACCACATTAATAATTGTGAAGTGTGTTTGTTAAATGAAAACTATTTCTATTATTACCAACTATACAAATAATAACAACCATATTATTATATTATATTATTATTATATTTATGATTATTATATTATATTTATTATTATTATATTATTATATTTATGTTATTATGTAATATTTTATTAATAGTTATATTTCCAAACATAATATAATTAACATATAACATTAATAGATTAGTTAGTATTATAGTACTTATTTTTTATGACTGTTATTTAATAGTCTATTATTATATATATATATTTTATATTATATTATATATATATATATATATATTTATATATATACCAAGAGATAAATATTTATAAACATACGTTATTAAATATGATAACCCAAGGGATTATTGACAAACCCAAGATATTAATATTATAAAGACAAGGGGTTAATAAAACCTTGGGATTAATATTATAAACCCAAGCAACTATTATTATTACATATCCTACGATTAATATTAAACCTAGGAATATAAACTCTAAGAGTAATATTATAAACCCAAGGGATTATAGATGTAATAGATTAATATTAAATGCTAGGATTAACATTATAAGGTGAAGTGCTTATAAACCATAGGATTTATATTAAACACTAGGATTAATATTATAAACCCTGAGATTAATATATCAAACCCAAGATTAGCTCCACGGGGTCAGCGATTGGTAAGCACACTGTGGTGAAGTTCATTAGAAAGGCGGGCTCCATACTGAAGGTCACAAGTTCAATTCCCCTAGACTAACCCCGTGTTGTGGAGAGGGGAGGGTGCAGCTAGAATCGACCCCGTGTTGTGGAGAGGGGAGGGCGCAGCTAGAATCGACCCCGTGTAACACAAGTCGCGGGGCTGCCCCTATTGCCGATTCCACTGTATACTATATATATATATATATATCAAACCCAAGATTTTTATTATAAACTCTAAATTTATAACCCTAATATATTATTATATATATTAGGGATTAATATTATAAAACGAAGGGATAATTGATGTTATAAACCAAGGGATTATTAAAACCAAGGGACTAATAATATTGTAAACTCAATGGATTATTAAACCCGAAGGATTAATATAATAAGCCCAATGGATAATGAAACCAAGGGAATAATATTAAGCAATAGGAATTATATTATAAACCCAATGAATTATAAATATTAAACTTAATATTATAAACACTATGATTAAAAACCATAAACCTAATATTGTATACCAAAATATACCCTAAACCCTAAACCTAATATTATAAACCAGAATATTAAACCTTAAACTATTTAATGTTGTAATGTGACATTGAATAAATTTCAATGTAATGTATCATTGTGACAATGATTGCGACATTGCTTGTTGCATTGCGACGATGCTTGACAAACAACAATGTTGGATAGATTTTTGTACTATTCCAATGTCACAATCTTAAACCCTAATATTAGAGGAAATATTATAAACCCCAACATTATAAAACCCAACATTATAAACTCTAAGATTAATATTATAAAACCTATGATATATATTATAGACTATAACATAAATATTATAAATGCTAAGATCAATATTATAAAACCTTGCATTAGTATAATAAACCTTAAGATTATAAAACTCAATATTAAACCCTAATATTGAGCCCAATAATATAAACCCAATAGGGATTAACATTGAAAACCTATGAGCTTAGTATAATAAACCCTTGGGATTGAAATTATAAACTCAAGGGATTAATATTATACACTAGGGATAATATTATAAACCATAGGAATAATATTAAACCTTAGGAATATAAACCCTAAGATTAAAATATCAAACCCAAGATTAATATTATAAACCCTAATATATTATTATACATATTAGGGATATTATAAACCCAAGGGTGTCTGCATGGGGTAGCTCAAGTGGCGATGGCCGTGGAAATGAAGTCTCATTGAACTAGATATCTTGGTTCGAATCTTGTGCTACCCTCCCCCTGTAGCAAGGTGAATAATGGACATGTAAACATGAAAACCAGAGAATCCTACCAAGCTTACAAAAAAAAAATATTATAAACCCAAGGGACTATTGATATTATAAACCAACGGAATTGATAAATCCAAGGGACTAACAAAATTATAAACTTAAGGAATTGACAAACCCAAGGGATTAATATTATAAACCCTAAACCTAATATTATAAACTAGAATATTAAACCATAATTTATTCAATGTCACGATGAAACATTGAATAAATTGTTATGTAATCTATTATTCTGGCAATGATTGTCACACAATTTGTTGCTTTGTTACGATGCTTGTCAACTTACGGTGTTGGATAGATTTATGTACTATTCCAATGCCACAATATTGAACCCTAATATTGATCCCTAACATTATAAAACCCAATATTATAAGCTCTAAGATTAAAATTATATTCCCTTTGATTAATATTATAAGGCATATGATAAATATTATAAAGTTAAGTTTATTATTATAAAACCCAAGGAGTTATTATTGAAAACCTAATGAATTAATATTATAAACTCAAGGGATTAACATTAAACACTAGAATTAATATTATAAACAATAGGATTAATATTAAACCTTAGGAATATAAACCCTAAGATTAAAATATCAAACCCAAGATTAATATTATAAACCCTAAAATTATAAACGCTAATATATAATTATACATGTTAGTGATTAATTTTATAAACTCAAGGGACTATTGATATTATAAACCAAAGGGATAAATAAAATCAAAGGACTAATAATATTATAAACTCAAAGGATTAATAAACCCAAGGGATTAATTATATAAACCCAATGAATAATAAACCTAGGGGAATAATATTAAACCCTGGGATTATATTATAACACATAGGATTATAAATACTAGGTTTAATATTATAAACCCTAAATGCAATATTATAAACCAGAATAAACCCTAAATCCTAAACTCAATATTATAAACCAAAATATTAAACCCTAGTTTTTTCAATGTCACAATGTGATATTGAATAGATTCCAATGTAATGTATCATTGTGACAATGAATGTCACATTATTTATTGCATTGCGACAATGTTTGTCAAATTATGACGTCGGATAGATTTTTGTACCATTCCAACATCACAATATTAAATCCTAATATTAAACCAAATATTTTAAACCCTAAGATTAATATTATATATCTAACATCTTATAAACCCTAGAATTAATATTAAATCCTAAGATTAATATTATATATCCTAAGATTAATATTATAAATCCTAAGATTAATATATCAAACCTAAGATTAAAATTATAAACAAAATGGAATAGAACCAAGGGAATAATATTAAACCATAGATTTTTTATTATAAAACTAAGTGATTATATAACTTAAGATTATAAACCCCAAACCCAATATTATAAATGAGAATAAACCCTAAACCCTAAACCCAATATTATAAACCCTAAACCATAATATATTTAATGTGATAATGCCACATTCAATAAATTGCAATCTAATGTATTATGACAATGATTACCATGTTGCTTGTCACATTGTGACGATTCTTATCACACTTTGAAATCTCTTTTCAAAATACGATTAATAAACCCAATGAATTAATATTATAAACCCAATAGATAATAAACCCAAGGGAATATTATTAAATGGGAGGATTTATATTATAAGGTAAATGGATTATAAACCATAGGATTACTGTTATAAACCATATGATTATAAACCACAAACCCAATATTATAAACCAGAATAAACCCTAAACTCTAAACCCAATATTATAAGCCAAAATATTAAACCTTTATTTATTCAATGTCACAATGTGACATTGAATAAATTGCAATTTAATGTATCATTATGACATCGTTTCTCAAATTGCTTGTTGCATTGTGACAATACTTTTCAAATTGCGACATTGGATATATTTTTGTACCATTCCAATGTCACAATATTAAACCCTAATATTAAACCAAATATTATAAACACTGCCATTATAAAAGCCAACATTATAAAATCTAAAATTAATATTATAATCCCTGTGATTAATATTATTGGCAACTATGTATCGAACAATAATATAATTAACATATGACATAATAATAACATTTAGTTATCAAGGGGATCCTCTTTCTCCCTTTATCTTTGTTTTAGTGGCAGAAGGGCTAGGCAAAAGTATAAAAAATGCTTTGCATTTACAGAAACTCAGAGGAATTTCATTCCCTAATACCCCTGCTTTCACCTACCAACAACTTGTGGATGATAATATGCTATTTGGACATCCCTCGGTTCAAGAAGCCCTTAGATTAAAATCCCTTCTGAATGAGTTCTCTAAAGCCTCTAGAGCCAACATTAATGATGTCAAATCCAAAATATTTTTCTTTCATAACCCCCCCCCCCCATCACTCAATCTTCTATAGCCCGTATTTTTGGATTCACGGTTATTTGGGTGCCCCCATGATTGACTCTGCCTTAAAGCATTCCTCATGGCAACTGCTCCTAGGAAAATTTTAAACTCGACTTTCCTCCTAGACCTTCAGAGCACTCAACATGGCTAGTCGCCTAGTTTTAATCAAAGCAATCCTGCAATCTATGCCTCTTTATCTTTTCTTTGTTTTGGTAGCACCAAAATGGGTGCTTAAGAAAATAAAAAATTTGCAGTGGAATTTTTTATGGGGTTCCTCGGGACAGAATAGAAAATGGGCATTGGTCAAATGGTCAAATGTATGCCTTCCAAAATTATCAGGGGGCACTAGCCTCAGAGACCCTCAACATAGCAATGTAGTCATGGGTGCAAAATTATGGTGGAAATGGATTTCTACACTGCACACACCTTGGACAATCCTCTGGACTACCAAATATGCAAACAACCACCTGACAGATGAGTTAATTAGACTCACAGAAGTGGAAAAAGGATCTTTAATCTGGAATGCGGCCATTCAGAACAAAGCTATAATCCAATAGCACAGCTTCTGGGAAATAAGGGATGGCAATAATGCATACTTCTGGGGTGACTCTTGGCAGTAAATACCAAAATTAAGTGACCTAATTGGACCTTGTCAAGAACTAGACTGGGAAGCGCATCAAATGGATATAGTCAGCCAACATTGGAAGCCCACCCTCATTTAGGACTATAGACAATGGATAAGCTTAGCACATATTATCAGGCAAGGAACTAAATCTACACATAAGGATTTGGACACAGAGTTGAATAACAGAAAAATCTATTTCTCTGACAAAAAGGATAAAATACGATGGGGCTATAATGCCAGAGGTACCTTTACCACTCAAGAGGCATACAAACTCATAATTGGAAACCAAACAGTCAAGGATCGTCTATGGGATAAAGTCTGGTCACCCAATATTTGGCCCACGATATCCACTTTTTTATAGCTGATATGCCAAAAAAAATACTCACATGGGATAATTTAAGCAAAAATAGTTTCCATGGACCCTCCATATGTCCCCACTATAAACAACAGGAAGAAGCCATTCAGCGCCTCATGCACACTTGTGAATTAACAAACAAACTTCGGGAAAAAGTAATTTTTAGATGCCAAAAAGAAGGAAGAGATAAAGAATATATTACCAACACCATACGTAGATGGGCAACCAATCTGTATAAAAGAAAATTTCTCAACTCTTTGTGGAAAATCATTCTAGACCTTCTCATGTGGTCTATATGGAAAGAAAGGAACCGACGCATCTTCAAAGATCAGTGTACATCATTAGAAGTTCTATGGAGCAGCTTTTGCAATAATCTTTAGGAAACCTTAACACTCCAAACTTGGAATGAAGAGGACTTTCCATCCCATCCACACGAATAGAACATATGGACGAATTGGAACCTACGGCTGAATCAGGTAAAGGCCAAACATACTAGATCCTCTTCTCACCACATTTCCCGAAGCAAATGGACTCCTCCACCATACAATATGATATAATTAAACTTGAAGGAGCATCCAAAGGCAACCCAGGTAGAGCAGGATATGGAGGAATATTTCGGGATCACAAGGGAAAACCACTTTTAATCTTTCTGGGCTCAACTGGATGGGATACGAACAATTTAGCAGAGCTAGAAGGGTTGTGGTAAGGACTTCTTTTAGCCCAAAAAAAAAGATTCTTTCCCTTAGTTATCGAAGGTGACTCTTAGATTCTAATCAATATGGCCAAACAGATTTTGCAGGGGTCCCCTATATATAAAGTGGTCAGCAACTGGCAATTGGAAGAAAGGTTAGAGCTCATAAAACATTGGCTCACCAATAATAGAGCAATCACTTTCAAACACATCAGAAGAGATGGCAATAAAGTAGCAGATCTCTTGGAAAATTTGGGGGTGGATAGTGATCAAACTCTACACACAAGTTTGTGCAATATTATTACCAATGTTTCCCATTTACAAGAATACAAGGAATTGGTACAAAGCGATGGGGCGCACCCAGATGTGGGTGATTAAATGGAAATTAATGAATATAAGACAGGAGAACGGAAGGTAGTCGAGCCACATGGCCACCCGCGTCCTCCTCCATGCCAATTTATGGCACAACACTGTCAACATGCAGGCACCATTAAACTGGTGCTCAGGTCGAGATGGTTACAGCAAGCTTAAGGTCATGGCAAAAGTTGGCCAGAATTCTTTCTCCCCCTCCCCGCTTAGATGCTTTTGCCCCCCTCAAGCTGAGGAGCTGAACTTTTGCAGAGTCACACGATGACGCTGCTAACTTCTTAGCTGCGTGGATTTGGGAAATGGCTTTCGTTTCACCCAAACCACTTAGTGTATTTTGAATTCTACCTAGAACTCCTCTGCATCTAGGCTCAACAACATCAATAATTCCAGAGTAAACTATACCTCACCAGCTACTCATTATGATTATACCTCTATCATCCCAGCCTAAAATTTTAATTGCGAACCTGTCGGCCATGCCATGACGCGGACTCGCCATAAGATGCATAGTAAACGCGATAGCAGTTGAGGCCATAGCAATCGACTAGCCTCGCTGCCCACCCCTGAATCGAAGATCCCTTCCTCCACCCCTTCTTCTGGTTAGTCCAACGATGATATCACTATCCATTACCCTAATACTTGCAGTGGCAGAGGCCGGGCACAGGATTATGGGGCCAAAAGAGCGAATATTACCATCCAAACGACTGGCCTTGTTGACCCCCCTCACTCCTCTTACCACACTGCCCAGTTTCATTTTCAAAGCACACTACATTGACTTGCCATTATTGCCACCATCATAGTGGCATTCAATGAAGAATTGAGTCAGCAGGAGGAGCAAGCTACACAAACTTAAGGACCTGAACTAGAGAAAGGGAAGACCAACAAGCAGGAGAAGGCCAAGGATACGCGAGACACAGGAGTTGGAGAAAACATGGACAAAAAGACAGCTTCGCTCAGGCACAAATATGGCCATGGCAACACCCTGCATGGCGAGGAAATGGCTGGTGGCCAACATGCAGTCATTGGCTTCTCGGGTGGCACACAAGAGGTCGATGGTAGCCAGGGTGGCATGTTTGTAGCAGTGGTGGAGGGGAATGACTACGGCTGTCACATCGAGGAAGAGCCAGTGGACTAGTTTGACTATGGCTGTCGAATTGTGGAGGAGCATCCACCAGATGCCTAGTGGGCTCCGCTTGACAGATGTGCAATTCAGGTTCTGACTCTTTGATTTCCTAATGTTTTTTCAATCCACGTGTTTCATTTTGGCTGGATCTTACTTAGGACCCCTGTGTGGGCTTTACTTGTTTTTTGTTTATGATCTAGGACCCTTGCGTGGGCTTTGATTATGGACACATTCGGATTGGATTCCCCTCGATGGGTAGTCATGTTTTTGGTTTTTTGGTTCCATACTGATATAACTATGTTCAACACCACAGAGGCCGGAGCCTCATTGTAATTTTACCCTTTTCATTAATAGAATAGCATTATTAAGGAATTCAGACTTCTTTGATCCATAATCTTGTTTATGAGAATAATTTCGGCAAAATCACATAAGAAATCATTTGTCGATGCGTTTCGAACCAACGCGTTTCGAAAAGAATAGCATTACTTAGAAAAAAAACATTTAGTTATTATTATTAGTATTTATTTATCTATTACCCTTATGTTATGGTCAATAATTATTATATATTTATTAATATAATTATCAATA
>APFE030955069.1:10139-32639 GCA_000404065.3 Pinus taeda
TCTAAAAATAGACTCTGATCACACCACTGTGATCCAAAAAATAGAAGTCCATCTATTTTTCCCAACATGACCAATCATCCATAAACAACATCCTGCAACTCATAGATCATGATCCATATGTCTAAAAATAGACTTTGCACCAAAACTTGCCTATGGGACCACTTACTGAAGGCGACTCCTTTCCACTAAGCTCCATCATCCTGTTGCATTCTCAACAAGCATTTCTTGTTGCACACTTTTCAACAAAAATTTAGGGTTATGTTTGTTTTTATTTTATTATAATTTTTTGATAGATTATAAAAGATTAAGATTGTAAGTAATGTCTTAGGATGAGTGGCCTTAAAAGGTAGTTGCTATTTATTAATTTTAGATTAGTTGATTTTGGTCTAGGTTTGTTTTTTGGATTTATAATTTTTTATTCATTAGTGGTTTTATGGTCAAACATTTGACTTCAAATTTTTTTTTTCCAATGTTATGTTAAAGTTATGACACGGGTTTTTTATATCTGTTATGAAAGAATTATTGTTTCAACATCATTAATAAAGAGCACTTTAGATAAAGGATATTAGATGTGTAACAAGTTTATACGACATTGATTAAATAACTAGGAAGTAAAAAAGAACCAACTTTATCTACAAAGATTTATGTTATTGTTGACCTTATTGTTATCACTTGGTTGGGACAAGTTAGGTTGTATCAACCTTCAACCAAATGTAATTATTTCAAACCAACTTTAGACTGGAAGTTAGTCTTTCCAACCTGAGAGGGCTCTCTCAAGATATTTACAAAATGACTTGTGATAAACTCAAAATTCAGATGACTAACTCTGATCTCTTTTTGTGATTTTTGTACGTGAAGAAAAACGTGATAACTGACAACATCAAATTAAAACAAAAAAATATCAACAATAGTGTTTAATGGAAGCTGAGGCATCTATGGCTTTAAAATTGACACAAATTAACACCCACGGTGATACACAGTAAAGGAAGGAAATTGGAGTTGTATGACAGATTTCCAAGTAATCAAGATATTACGTAAAACTAATAACAACAGAATAAAAACTCATAAAAGACATAATAAGAATCTCAAGTACAAAAATAGAGTGTTGCGTATTTTCTATTACAAGAACAGATTATCACAGAAGGCCAATTTCTCACATTCCAAATCAACCCTTCTTAGAGTCGAAAATCTACTTATTTATAAAGAAAGATCTCTTTACATATCTTTCCACCTAGGCCTGATTCAATCCATTGTTCTAAAGACCTGTTCCTATCTGATTAATAAAACTTTGAGACTTCATCGAGATTTCTGTATACAAATGGAAGTCGTATGAATAGAGCTTATCTAACAGTTACAATTTTTCAGGGAAATAAAATTGTTGTAGCGTTGGCGCTATATTTGTGGAAATTCAGAGCATTTGGCCTTTCAAATTTTGTTGCGTTGTTTCTTGGCTTTTAAATGAGAAATATTATTTATCTTGTTGATAAGTGTATTGTTCATTGTTTGAAACGTGTTTGAAAGTGCCATTATCGTTCCACTATGTCTCTACCCTATTTTCTTGTTATCTCTTTAATGACCATGCTACTGAAGAAACGCTGAAAAACACTCTTATTGTCTTACTGATCTGGGTCGTTGATCAATCTTGAAATCCCATTGTGGTCTGTGTCTACAAAGGAAAGCAGGAGGGCCACTTCTCTTAAAACAGTTCATGCAGGATGGGGCATATGGCAGCTGGGGATTGGAGGGAATGAATAGACTATGGATATAGGAGTGGACGTCCATGGCTAGGTTGGCGCATTGTGGATGGAGGATGGGAGATGGAACAGTAATCGAGAGCGGGATCAGGCGGGAGGAGATATGTGGCAGTGGGGAAGTGGAGGTGTAGCAAAAGTGAGGATGATGTAATTAGGACACGTGTTATGGCAGGAGTAGGCATAAGGGTTGAGTGGTTTTCGGAGGGGGGTGCAAGTGGTAAGAGGTATTGAGAGCGGAGGTGTGAATCATATAGGAGGGACACATAGCAACAAGCCCAGATGGAGGATGGCAAGGGGGGGGCGAAAAGCATTATCAATCGTTGATCTGGCAGAGTGATAATCTAGGCCATTAAAATATATAGGGCCTTTAAATAGACACGACCCTTTTAAAAATTGTGATCACAGTAGGGTCGAGGCCTAGGTATTACATGGGGGGCTATAGGACAGGCTAATTGCAATATAAACTGTGGGTCCTAGCCTTTAAAAAGTTTTACGACATGTTTTATTAAGGTTTTAAATACATTTCAAAGGGGAATGGGGGAAACGCGGCTAGAGTTAAAAAATGAATCACTACGGCTAGAGTTTTCAAAAAACAAAGGGGAAAAAAATGCGTTATCATAGATAACAATGGCTCCAATGGGGATGTTGTGCCCCTGTGGTGCAACAAATAACTAGTAGACCAATTGCCTCATTAGAAACTGAAAATGACGACATAATCTCCAAGTTTTTATGGCCTTCACTTCGGGCTCAAAACTTGTCAAATATATCATCAACACCTACAAATGAGAAAAACAGAACCAAAAAAAAAAAAAGGAATATATACAATGGTATTTCTTCTAACTGGATCAAGAGATATAATGTTTGAGAAGCCTACCATTAACAGGTCTTCCTTCATATAGTTGACCATCCATTTCTTGCAATATAAATGTATTATTCCCATGGTAAGCTGAAATTTTATACAGCCCCTTCCATAGATTCTCAAACTTTCTGTGTTTTCCTTTATCTTCAATCTTAGTTTCCCACTTCAAAACTACGTGTTAAGGATTGAAATTTTATTCTTTGGTCTTTTTGTCAAAAGCCTTTTTAATTATGTTCTGAGATTGTTGATGATTATTGTAGACTTCTTCTCTTTTTTCCTGTAGAGAAATTAGTTGGTTGATCCTCCTTTGGATAGCATTTGGTTCTTCTTCTAGTCCCTGCAACAGTTTCATGATCGGAACTCCAAGAAAACTATGAAAAACAACTTCAGTTCCATAAACTAACTCATAAGGAGAAACTCCTATAGATATTTTAGTACAAATTCTATCAACCCATAGAGAAAATTTGATCTCTAAATGCCATGACCTTTTATTTTCCTACAAAAGCTTCTTAATGATTCTTACTAGGCTTTTGTTTGATGATTCAACTGAGCCATTACCTTGGGGGTAATAAGTTGTAGAATGGCCAAGAGTGATATTATACTAGTTACAAAATCTTACCAGCCTCTTTGATTTGAAAGCTTGGGCATTATCAGTGATGATCTTCATTGAGCAGCTAAATCTTGACATGATGTTATTTTCCAGAAATTGAATAATGATTGCATTTGTAGCTTGCCTTGTGGGAGTAGCTTCAATCTGCTTTGTGAAGTAATCAGTGGATGTTAGGATCCACCGATGTTGGCCTCAAGATGTAGGATGTATTTTGCCAATAAAACCTAGTCCCCACTGTTGGAAAGGGGCTTTAACAAAAATGGGCTTCAAAGGCAATGAGAGTAACTTCTTTTTTCCTTCAAATATTTCACAGTCATCACAAGCAGCAACCTTTCTGTATACATCTCTAAACATTGAAGGCCAATAAAATCTTGCTCTGAGTATTTTATTCATTGTTGCTCTCTAGTAATGATGTCCTCCACAATTACCTTTATGAAACTCTTCGATCACCTTTTCAGCTTCTTCTTCCACTAAACAATTAAGAAGTATTCCAGCTGAATCTTTCCAATGCAAACATTTATTCAAAATACAATATCTCACCGATTTCAACTTAACAAGTCTAGATTTTGACTTTGTTAGTTTAGGAGGAGATCTAGGATTTTTTACTACAAAGATAACATATTTTTACCAATCTGACATTGTAAACTTTTCTTCAACAGGGATTAGCTCTTCATCTTCAATTGTATCTGAATTCTCTACTACAAAATTAATACCTAGACTATCAAAATTTGATTGAGTCATTAATTTTGCTAACCCTTTGTAGGTTTTAACCCCGTACAGAAATTACCTGCATACGAATTCTAAATCACAAGAAAATAAAAATGCGAGAGCATAACCTATAAAACACATATACACAGAGATTTCCCACTGGATCTCAAAAACAAGACTACCAGCTTGATTTTTCATTATATTCCTTTCAATGTTACAATACATATTTATACATGCCGAAGCATCCAATACCATGGACCGAAAACCATCGCATCTAAAACTATGGACCGAAAAACCATAAGGGTAGGTTCCGCCCAACCTAATATAGGGTTAAAAAAAAAAAATTTCGGGGGAACCCATAGAGGGGGGCTCCGCCCCCCGCTACGCAATCGACGCGGCGAAGGGGGGCTCTGCCCCCCCTCTAACCCCCCGGTTCACTACGTAGGTTAGTCGTGGAAAGAATATAACACAACCCAACACCCTTGTCCTTTTACCAATTTTGTAGGCCTGGTTTCCAAATCATACTCTAGCAGAGTAGAAATCCATTTACTCCTTTTACCATCTGGATCATCTTGAGTTAATATGTCCTTTATTACAACATTAGGTACATAAGCAATGTGTGAATGAATGACATACCATCTAAAATATTTAAGAGCTTTCACTAAAGCATAAGCTTGCTTCTCTATGGTGTTATCTTTCAATTCAGAATTTCCAAGTGTTCTACTGCAAAATGAAATAGGTTTTTCATAACCTTGTTGTCCTTTCTACAACAACACTCCAGCAATTGTGTGTTCTGAAGCAAAAGTAAAAACCAGAAATTGCTTTGAAAAATCAAGATTTACAAGGACTGGAGCCTGAGTAAGAGCCTTTTTGATTTCTTCAAATTAATGTTTAACATCTAATGTCAATTTAATATCACAATCTTTCCTAAGCATATTTGCGATCTGTTTCACAATTTCTACAAAGTTATGGACAAACCTTCTCACAAAATTCACTTTTCCTAAAAAAAGATTGAATTTCTTTTTTATTTCTGGGTAGACCAATTTTCTAGATAGCATAAGCCCTACTTGTATCAATCTTAATTCCTTCCTTTGATATAATATGACCCAAAAACTTTCCCTTTGTCAAAAGCAAAAATACTCTTAGTAGGATTTAGAGAAACACTGAATTTTATGCATTTTTGAAAGACACTCTCCATGTGTTTGAGATGTTCTTCTTCTTTTTTAGAAAATGCAGTAACATCATTCAAATATAATACTACAAACATGTTTATCTCATCTGCAAATTCAATATCCATACCTCTCTAAAAAGTTGCTCCTGAATTCATAAGTCCAAAAGGCATCTTTGCATACAAAAATGTTCCCCAGGGTGTGGTAAAAGTTATCTTCTCTTGATCATCATGATGTACAAATATCTGATTATAGCCTCAGAAACCATCTAGCATCAACATCCTTTGTGATCATATAATGCTTTGCAAAATATGATCCATCTTGGGAAGTGGATAATTATCTTTTAACGAAGTTTTATTCAAGTTCCTAAAATCAATGCATATCATAATTTCCCCATTCTTATTTCTCACAGACACTAGGTTAGCTAGCCACTTGGAAAACCTCAATGGTACTGTTGCTTCAAACAACTTTTTGATCTCCTTTTAAATTAATGGCAAAAGCAATGGATTTATCCTTCTCAGTTTTTGCTTGAAAGGTTTTTCATCTTCTTTTATTGGTATAGTATGTTGAATAACATTTGGATCATATCTTTTCAAATCAGCATAACTCCATGCAAAAATATCTACGTATTTCTTCATCAAAACTATATATTTTTGTTTTTCCTCAAGAGAAAGAAATCTAGACAACTTGAAATTCTTTGGATTTTCTACAGTACCAAGATTATAAGTCTCAACCTCCTCAACATGAGATTTCATCTTCGGATTTTGGGCCACATCATTCTGGTCAAATAACTTCTTAAGAGGAATCAATCCCTTTGGAATACAATTGTTTTTGAGTTGAACAACTATGGTATTGGCTTTTGTTACAGCAAAGATTTTTTGTTGGTCAAGTTGAATACATTCAAATTCTTCTTTCAATTCCAAGGAATTTCTGACTCGTTGATCATTATAAAACACTTGCAAGTTTATTATGTTATTAGGTATAACAGGTCTATGCCTAATTTCAACTTCATATTTATTGTTGGAATGAAATGGAATTGTAAATAAACTTGTTGAAACAACCAAAGAGTCTGCAACATTGTTCTGTTCTCTAGTTTTGATAATGAAATTATATTCTTCAAAATTTTGCAGTAATTCAAGAATCAATTTTTCGTATGCTCTCATTCTAACATCTATAGTTTGATATCACAAAAAACGTTGATTTTATTAGCACCTAAATTCTTCAAGACTTCTAAACCCAAAAACAATGCTTCATACTTTGCCATATTCTTTGTGCAATCGAAATTGAGTTTATAATAGAAAAACTTACTTTCATCTCTTGGGCTAATTATCCATATGCTTGCACCAGTGCCATCTCTTCCTGCAGCACCATCAAAGCTCATGTGCCACCACCCTTTCCTATCAATTTCTTCAACTTGCTGCTCCTATACTGCATGTTGATTTTCTGTGTTGTTGGCGATTTCATTAAAGAGTATAGATGAGCCCAATTCAGTCTCCATTTCATATACTGGAAAGTTTTGAGGTTTGTCTTTGCTACTAACCATATATGCCATCCTAAACTCTCTATATAATCTCCTTCGTTCACCAAAAACTGGGATAGTAGCATAGGACATATTCATCTGAATAGTTCCGTTGACTTTGGCAACCCATGATCTTGATAGTAACATACCAAACTTTGGTGGAATATCATCCACAATAATATCCATCAATATAGTCTTAGCAGGAATTTGACTTAAAGCAACAAACCATATTTGATTAGACCTATATGTTTCACCCTTTTTGAATCAAATGAAAAAAAGTCTTTGTATGGCCTAGTTATGTCTAAACCCAATCTTTCCATAATGACATTAGGCATTAATTTGTGTGATGCCCGTGAATCTAACATAGCATTATGTATTGTCATGGGATGTATGTTTAAACTCAAATAGAAAGGTGGTACCTCTTCATTATGCTTATCTTTTGCTCTAGGCCCTAGGAACACAGTAGGATGATCTTCATGCAAATTCAAAATATCAGATGATCCAGCTTTAGCATTAAGCATTCTAACAATTTGCTTTATGTATTCTATAAATCTTATTATTTCTCCAAAGGGGACAACAATATTTATCTTTGAGATTTCATTCTCCAAGTTTAAAATTGGTTGTGCCTTCTCAACTTATTTTGCAGGGGTTTCTTTCTTTTGTTTTGTAACCTTTAGGGCATCTTTCTTAGGCTGATTTTTATTTGCAACTACAGGTACATTTACGTTCCTCAAATTATACTGATTTTGCATCTCTAGAATAGCATGCTAATAGCCTTCTAAGTATTTTGATTTTGGTTCAATTTCATCGCCATGCAAGTCATTATAAGACTCATCATGTTCTTCTTTTGTTAAAAACATTCCTTTTTCATCTTCATCTAGACAATGCATGATATCTTCTCAGAATTATGGTGGCATTTCCTCATCATCTACTAGGTTTTGATGGAAAGGAGGCCTAATGTGTTGGTCAGGTTGATTTCTCTGTTCTCTTTGCCTCTAATGGATTATTTCCAAGGGCTAATCTATCCATGAGTCTTTCCAATGTTCTCATCATGGTATCAAATTTAACATCAGAAGAGGTGGAAGGTTTTTCTTCCTCCTTTAACTTTCCTTTAGCCACTTTAGATATTTTTTTTGCAGCCATATTAACTTCCACTTTCACAGCATCATTCTGCATGTCAACTAAGGTAACAGATTCGCTCTCTCTTAGTAGGATAGAAAACTCATAATCAAAGGCTTCAGCATAGTGTAACTTAGCAGCTCCTGGGGGAGGCTTAATGTGAGCAGGAATGGAATTGTAGACTTTGTTGAATCTTTTTGAAAAATCTTGCATTGGTTCATGGTTGGCCTTCTTCAAATTATTATATTCAGTCAAGGATTGTACATGATTAACTTTACTTCCCCATTCCCTTAAGAAGGCATCTTCTAATTCATTCCAATCATGTAAACTCCCAGGGGTTAAATATTTGAACCAGTTTTTCAGCTCACCAATGAAACTCTGTACAAACAATCTCATTTTAACATCTTCATATTCTACCTCTTCTAGGTCTATAAAGTCATTAAACTGGTCAACATGTTGTTCTGCAGTTATCCCCTCCTCACTTTCAAAAGTTTTTATTCTAGTGGAGTACCCTTGAGGTAATTCATGAAGTACGGATGGTAAAACAAGAAGATCATATCTAGCAGGGGCTGCCATAGCAGATATACTAGCAAAAATTCCAACAAGAGGGGTAAAAATGAAACTAGTAGGTGTAGTGATGAAAGCAGATGTACTCGAAGGAACTTGAGTGACAAAGACTTTTGTTTTCGAAGTAAAGGTACTTCTTTGCGGTAAAGGGAAACCAATTTCTTTTCTTGAAAAAAGTTCAAAAGGATCAAATTCTTTGATTTTTTCTAAAGACTCTTGTTCAAGTGACAATTCTGATGCAACAATTTCCCAAAACCTATCTCTAACTTCTTTAGGAATCTCAAAAATAGAATCTAACTCTAGTTTTGGTAAATCATTCTCTGATTTAGATCTGGGAAATATAGGCTTAGACTCTTCATCAAATCTAATAACTTCAATATCTTGAATATCTTTAGAGGGTAATGAGGTAGATCTTAAGAGAAATGAAGTACCTAATTTTGATGAGCTAACATCTTTTCTGAGAATTTTTTTGGATCATCAACTATTTCTGGTGGATTAGGGTCTGGATTGCTCCTCGTATGAATCTTCTTAGAAGGCACCTTTAAGCTGAAAGTACCAATGGATTCGCGAAGGTAGAAATGAAGCCTCGAACAATCTAATCTCCTACTACGTTCAAGATCTCAGCTTTTGAAATGAAACATCCAGGATGATATAACTTTCAAACTCCCGACAGACACACCAAAATGTTATCACTTGGTTGGGACAGGTTGGGTTGTATCAACTTTCAACCAAATGTAGCTATTTCAAACCAACGTTAGACTGGAAGTTAGTCCTTCCAATTTAAGAGGGCTCTCTCAAAATATTTATAAAATGACTTGTGATAAACTCAAAATTCAGATGGCTAACCCTGATCTCTTTTTGTGATTTTTGTAGGTGAAGGAAAATGTGATAACTGCCACCATTGGGCATGGAGTCAAATTAAAACAAAAAATGATCAACAACAGTGTTTAATGGAAGCTGAGGCATCTATGGCTTTAAAACTGATACAAATGAACACCCACAATGATATATAGTAAATGAAGAAAATTGGAGTTGTATGACAGATTTCCAAGTAATCAGGATACAATGTAAAAACTAATAACAATAGAATAAAAATTAATAAAATCCATAATAATAATCTCAGGTACAAAAATAGAGTGTTGCATATTTTCTATTACAAGGACAAAATATTACAGAGGCCAGTTTCTCACATTCCAAATCAAACCTTCTTGGAGTTGGAAATCTACTTATTTATAGAGAAAGATCTCTTTACATATCTTGCCACCTAGGTCTGAT
The DNA here is from genome assembly GCA_000404065.3 of Pinus taeda. Classification (NCBI taxonomy): domain Eukaryota; kingdom Viridiplantae; phylum Streptophyta; class Pinopsida; order Pinales; family Pinaceae; genus Pinus; species Pinus taeda. The sequence goes on from APFE030955069.1 coordinate 19,720, forward strand.
TCAATCCATTTTTCTAGAGACCTATTCCTATCTTATTAATAAAACTTTGAGACTTCATCGATATTTCTATTACAACAGAATTTGAATACAAATGGAAGTCGTATGAACAGAGCCTATCTAACAGTGACAATTTTTCAAGGAAATAAAATTGTTGTAGCGTTGGCACTATATTTGTGGAAATTTAGAGCATCCAACCTTTCAAATTTTGTTGCGCTGTTTCTGGGCTTTTAAATGGGCAATATTTTTTATCCTACTGATAGGCATGTTGTTTGTTGTTTGAAACGTGTTTGAAAGTTCCATTACTATTCCACTATATCTCTACCCTATTTTCTTGTTGTCTCTTTAATGACCATGCTGCTGAAGAAACGCTGAAAAACACTCTTAATGTCTTACGAAGCGGAAACATTCGTTGATCTAGGCCATTGATCAATTAATAAATCCTATTGTGGTTTGCGTTTACAAAGGAAAGCAGGAGGCCCACTTCTCTCATAACTGTTCATGCAGGATGGGCCACATGGCAACTGGGGATTGAAGGGAATGAACATGCTAACAGGATGGGAGTGGATGTCCATAGCTAGGTTGGCACATTGTGGATGCAGGCTAGGAGATGGAATAGTAATCGGGAGAGGGATCAGGCAGGAGGAGATACGTGATAGTGGGGAAGTGGAGGTGGAACAGAAGTGAAGGTGGAACGGAAGTAAGGGTGACATAACAGGAGCACGTGTTATGGCAGGAGTGGGCGTAAGGTCTGAGCGGTTTTCAGAGGGGGGTGTGAGTGGTAAGAGGTATTGGGGGAGTGTGAAATCCTATAGGAGGGACACGTAGCAGCGGGCCTCGATGGGAAAAACCACTTTTCGGACCTCGCCCCCCCCCCCAAGCCGATAAAGGTAGGATGGAAAGGGGGGGTGAAAAGCATTATCAGCCGTTGATCTGGCGGAGTGATAATCTGGGCCATTAAAAGATGAAGGGTATTTAAATAGACGCGTCCCTTTTAAAAATCGTGATCACAGCAGGGTCGGGGCCTGTGTATTACATGGGGGGGTATAGGACAGGCCGATTGTGATATAAACTACAGGTCTTAGCCTTTAAAAAGGTTTATGACATGTTTTATTAAGGTTTTAAATCAATTTAAAAGGGGAATGGGGGAAACACGGCTAGAGTTGGAAACATAAAGGGTTTACAACTAGAGTTAAAAGATGGATCACTACGGCTAGGGTTTTCATAAAACAAAGGGAAAAAAATAGGGTTATCATAGATAACACTTATTATGTTTATCTTTAATATTTAACATTAATATTTTTGGTTCCATTTTATCTATTCATTTTTTTGTGCATTGTTTAGGTTAGGTATAGCCTTATTTTTTTAGTCTATTATCAACGAAAAGGTTGGGTGGTACATAGAGGTTCCAAGCTTCCATGTTCTCTCCAAGGGAACTATTGGGTCTCATTTATTTAACCTTCTTGATATTACCATGATCATTAGTTGTTATGTATTTACCTAATTCTCTTGAACATCCACTTTATTCTTTTGTTAAAAGATGGTTTAAGTTTGTATTTAGCAATTGTGTTATATTCTAAGTAGTGCTTTTATTTTTCAAACATCGTCCCTTGCAATATTCATATATGTGTGTGTGTGGGGCGGCGGGGGTGGTGTGGGGTTGGATTCCTAGCATTTTGATTCATGTCACCATTGTTGCTTCAATAATGATAAGCTAGTTTTTTGTTGTTGTTGCTTCTTTCTACTACTTAGTGCCATGTGTATTTTGAGTGTTATGATTGATAATAGAACTATTGCGAACCAATTTTGTCATAAATATTGTGTTGCCAATGTGTTCCCTCTTTTCTTAGTTGGGTCCTTTTTGTTCTCACCCGTAGATTAACAATCAACATATTTTATTATAATATTTGAGGCTAAGGAGTTATTTTCCATTGTAGGTTGCACTCTTAGGAAGAGCCTATCTTTTTCTTTGGACTAATAGATCATTTCAATAGATTTCTCAATCATGCATTACACTCAACATCATTCCATCTAGCATACATTGATTTGTATATGGTTTTTGGGAAGCACATTGTGATACGTGGATTTTAATTTAATTTTTTATATGGCTTAGTTGTTTCCTCTTATATCTGCAAATGGCTCATAAGGTTCCATTTCACTCAGGGAATGCTCCCTTTCCATAGTCCCCTTAATATAAGTCTCCTTTCCATATCTCTATTTCACAAGAAGCTTTCTCTCCAACTGTTAATTAGATCTCATTATCCTTGACACTTGTTCCCTTGCGCAAACAACTAATACCACATTTTTTCTTATGAACTTATGAACTTAGTCTTTTGATTTGTTACTTTTTTCTATCATCACCAAGTTGAATCAAATGCAATGTAACTTTTCCTTATTTAAGCTTCAATACCACACTTTAAATGGCTTGCATCTTTAAACCACTAACATGAAGTAATGTTACCTCCCACCCTCTAGGACTCTCCAAGTTGAATTGAAGGTGTTACTTTTCCCTAACTCGACTTCCATGGTATCATTATGGAAATGGGGTTACAAAATTACTCCTTTCCAAAATTAGTGGAATTAAATTTGGGCTACACCATAACATTCATCTCATCAAGATGTTTCTGATGTTATAAATTTTATCGAAATCTGACACCTGGATGAAAAGTTATGCCCCTTTAAAGTTTGGCTAGTAACCCTTGCCACATCAACCAGTAATACCATGTGGGTCTCTTGACCAACCTATGTGGCACTACCACGTCACCCGTGGCTCCTGCCATGTCATCACGCCACTACGCCTTAGTGCCCTTGTGTTCATCCATCAAATATACCTTGCCAAGTTCCCAAAATGTGATGGTGATTTCACATGTCAAGTGTTGAGTGGGTTTCCCATTCCCCAACCTTCATTAACTACAACATTAACGATTTTGAACCACTCCTATAGAAAGAGAACCCTGCAACGCAATGACAAATTCTCCACCAAATGATAAAGAATATTCATGTCTGCACCTCACCTAAACTCTGCATCACCATCTTGTAAAACTCCCTGCAGTCTATGATCTACGATGTCATCATACCAAAATCACTTGACCAAGTGGCCTCTTCTAGAGCTATCAGGTGTTATATAAAAAACAGGCCACATGGCCATCCAAAAAGGCCATTTTTTGCTTCCACATGTCATGCTTTCTGCATGCCATATCAACATCCCATCCATGTCATCTTGCCACATAGACCTTGTCTTGGGTCTCATCGGAGTCCTAGATCCTCATGTAATGTAGTAAAGTGACATTATAAAAAATTATGAGGTTTTTCATGGATCCCTCCAGTGGAACCTCCATGTCATTTCCCCACCCTCATGCTATGATAAGGAGAAGACCTACATTTAAGGTTGTGGCATGAATGGTAAACTCTCATGTCCGATGATGGAAAGACCTTCCATCTCATGGTATCCATCACCACACCACCTAAATAACTTGCCACCCCACAAGGGCCACAACATGGCATGAATAACCATGTCTTCTAAAGTGGAGACACTTCATCTTGTTAAATAATGGGAAACTTCTCATGAAGTGTCCACTAACACTTAATGTTTTTTCTTAGTCTACCTCTTATGCTTATGTTGAAGTGCCACCCAATGGATCTTGTTGGCTCTCATACACAGAGGACGTGAATCCCTACTCACGGGATTTACACTTGATCAACCCCAAGGGGGTGTTAAACCAATTTCCCCCAACGTTGTTATCAGGCCTTCTTGACCATTACACAAAGTTAGTAAAGCATTTACATAGGCTCATAAAAGGAATATAAACATACAATCAATCTACTAATCGACTAACCATTAACATGAACCTATTAATACATAATCCATCCATGAGCATAAATAAATTATCCATAAAGGAACATCTCAAATCACAAGATTTATCAATCCCTTATAAGATAACCACTCAAAATACATTGCATTCCAACATAGAGATATACATCTCTCTTGAAAACAAATCAATCCAGTACCTTATCATAACATAAACAATATTTACATTATATAAATAAGCATGGAAATGCAATATTCGCATTATATACATCATTAATAATTAGATGACTAGAAGTTGGGAGAGGGACTTCAAATATCCACCTAACCATAGGTTGACCGCACCATCATTCTTTCTTGCATTCAACCACCCTCGAACCAGACTCAAAGTCTGAGGAGGAAATTGCTTAGGAGTTCTCAGTTAGTCAACAAATGATAAGATACAAAGTCCATTTCTGATCCAGGAGGATTCTAAAAGGCCAATTTTTTTAATTCCTCTTAAATTAGCAAAACTTATCTCAAATATAAGAGCTTGTCGTCCTAAATCCAAAGGCACAAAGGACACCTCAATCTAAAACCATATGTGAAATTTATGGCACGTTGAAGTTTTGGAGAAACAACTAAAAGTTTTGTAGGAAGGACCCATAGGTTGCCATGTGGGAGCTAACTCAACAATATGGATGCTAACATCAGTAGTACATATGATGACATCAATAGGATGATGTGGCACTATGGTCAACAGATGGCCAATAAGGGGATGATACATGGTGGATGAAATTAGCCATACGGATGATGACATTAGCAACCGAGTTAGTGTTACGAACCAATAAAAACATGCCATGTGGTGCCCAGTTGGCAATCGGTTGTTTTCTTAACTAAGTAACATTTTAGAACTTTTGAATGGATGGAAGCGACCAAATTTTCACATGTTTAATTTGTCCTTTAAACACTAAAAATTCGGTAATGGGCGTCGACAGGAGTCGAACCCGCCGGGGGGGTGAATGCCACCAATTGGTTCATTGATGACACCAAAATCAATGCCCAAATAAATAATGGTGTCAAACCAGAAAACTAATGGACAGTTTAAATTACATAACACGACAACATAGGACCACAAGTCGACCCCTCGACCTATGGTTCTCCAAGGACCCCACTTGGGGCCTCTAACCAATGTGCCAACTAGCACTTTGAAACCTTCGCCCAAGGATTTGTAGTTAAGCCTCTCACAACTTCAAGTGTCGGGGAGAGAGTGGAACCAAACAGAGCATGTGGCCTAGGGATCCTTGCCAAGGTTGGAACCACACCCTACCTAAGCATGTTTTTTGAGATATTTCAGGAATATTTGCAGGGGAATATTCTATAGAGAATCTTGTAGGGAATATTTAGATTCCCTAGAGCTCTAGAGGTCACTATAACATAACTGGATCAAATTTATAGTCAAATTTCATGAAATTTCACCCTAAATCCAACCGTTTTATCTGTTTCTTCAACATATCTGTGCATTTTCAAGCCATCGCCTGAATTGGAAGTATAAGGTGTAAATTTTTCCATGTGTGCATTTTTTTATTTTTGTTGAGATTAATGCAAAGACCTCCCCATTTTGAGCAGGGCCTCAGAGACATAATCCACCAGGGGCGAACTACATTATCAAAGCTTTGTGTCCCTTTCTCTTTATGGTTTCCTTTTTATTTTCCTCTTATTTTATGTGTATGTACTTATGGTTACATGCTCTTTAAAATGCAATTATGAATGCATCCTTGAGTGCGGGGGGGTGAATGTCACCAATTGGTTCGTTGACGATGCCAAAATCAATGCCCAAATAAATAATGGTTCCAAACCAGAAAACTAATGGACAGTTTAAATTACATAGCACGACAACATAGGACCACATGTCGACCCCTCGACCTATGGTTCGCCAAGGACCCCACTTGGGGGCTCTAACCAATGTGCCAACTAGCACTTTGAAACCATCGCCCAAGGATTTGTAATTAAGCCTCTCACAACTTCAAGTGTCGGGGAGAGAGTGGAACCAAACAGAGCATGTGGCCTAGGGAGCCTTGCCAAGGTTGGAACCACACCCTACCTAAGCATGTTTTTTGAGAGATTTCAAGAATATTTGCAGGGGAATATTCTATAGAGAATCTTGTAGGGAATATTTAGATTCCCTAGAGCTCCAAAGGTCGCTATTCATGGAGAACAAGTAGATATTGATCTGTCTAACTTTGACGTGAAGGGGCTCATGGTATTGCATCAATCTAACACTGATGTAGTTTCTCAGTCTATTGCCAAAGTGATTGCAAAAAATCTTATACTAAAAAGGAGCTTAAAAGAATTAGAAGGCATTCAAAATCCGGTTCCTTTGTTAATGACTCCACCAGCAATATTGACACCTTCATTGTCAAGTTATGTTGCTGAAACACCGCAAACATCTAACAAGGCTACCAATTTGATTAATCCAGTGAAGTCACATATCATCGTAACATATGCCAAAGATTAGAATTTCTCAGTGATGCATGGAAAGCAGTTTTCGATTTAATGTGTTTGCAACAGAAAATGATGACATTTATGAAGTTGGTTAATAGTAATCCTGACAAAGATAGGAAATTCAGTAACAATGATTTAGTTAATTTTGGCCAAAGGCTTGGACTACTCTCTGATAACACAAAGCAAAATGAACAACTTCCAAATGTTAATTGAATAAAGTAATTGGAATCTGAATGGGCAGAGAGGATCAATACACTTTAGGATATCATTTCTGATTGTGGTAAGTTGGAAAAGATGAGAAGTGATGTCTATCTCAGGGAAATAAAAATTATAGAATGCTTAGATGGTCCATGCATCCTACACAATACAAAATTAATTTCAAACGACATGTTACAAGTTGAATTGGGCCAAAAAAGATAGAAAGTGACAACAAATTTTGATAGCATCAATGATTTTACTACATAACACATTAACGCATGGGTAATTACTTTTTCTAAATTCAATAAGTATAAATTTATCTCAGTTTCCCATGTGCAAGAAGAAGTTAGGAAAATTGAAAAATATGTTTTCAATAAAAACATGAAAATGGAAATTACAGTTGCTTCTAACATGGATTACAATAAAACTATGGTTAACCCATTTGTTCAACCGATTCATCCACTCGTAACACATCTAACATAAGCATGGTCACGACAAACGATTTTGCATAGCATAGATATTTTCAAATTGTTCAACATTTGATTTTCAGTTAGCTAACATAAGAAAATTTAGCTTTGTTTATTATGTTATAGTGATGTTTTCTAATTACTATATACAATTTGTTATTTTTTGGTTGCAGATGCCTTTTTTAGTGTTATGGTTTAAGAAAGAGCTATCCCAGATTCTGGTAGAACAAACACATTTAACTTACAGTTTTCATTCTACAATTCTGCCTTGGTTCAACAATTTTTCCTTTCATGACTATTTTTTTAATATTATCTCATATGTATCTTAAATATGGTCGTGGTTATTGACATTTGATTATGAATACAACTGTTATTGAATCTAGCTCTATGTCAATGCTATGATAATGTTTTCCATAAATTTTTGAAAATATTCTTTCAACTTTTCGATTATATTCAATGTTGTGTTGTTGCTTTAAAGACAATTGATATATCTCTTAACAATATAATACGAGCACAATGTCCTCAGAACTACATAGATTGCATTCCACAGAATACGAAAATCTAGAGAAAATTTTCATTGTAGTTGATCCAAACTACTGCATTCTGCATAATCAAAGCTCAATTTAACTATTCCTATGCATATTAATTAATTAATTATGTTTCTGACACACCCTTTCTGCATACAACGAAATAACTCTCGTATTATAGTTTTGACTATGTTGAGAAAGTTGAATTTTAAAACCTATGCCTTGAATATGTTCTAGTGCATTGAATATCTATTATTTGAGTGTGTTAGAAACTTTAATTAGCTAAACATGATTTGAAGTATTCACTATTTATAGATTGAATTAAGTAACTATTTTTCATATAAAACTATCTGACTCTATTGATTTTACGATAACGTATTTTATTTGTTTTGAAACATATTCTTTGAGAATTTTTTTTATATATGATGCTACAATATTGATTAAAATTAAAATCAATATTTGATAATAGTTTTCGATTTGAGACATAAATATCTTAAGAATATAATTATTAATTGCAATTATTTATATTTGAATAAATTTCATTGTGCAGAATACAGAAGAGTAGATAAAGCTTTTATTGTGTTCAAGTGTGCTAAAAATCCATACAATCTTTAAGCACTTTGCACAATGTATCAATATTCGGAGGACAAGAAATGTGTATGTTATGTGTACTTTATGATTGCAGAAAAAGGTGAATTCCCTAGACTTAGTGGCCTAGTCTAGAACAACATAAGGCAAAGAACATAAAGTTTTCCTTAGAGAGATGAGAGTATGGGAATAAATCCTACCTCAACTATGTAGCAAGCTTCCCTTTCTTCCTTGATTGTAACCTCCAATTGTACCTCCAAGTGTTATAATTAGAACCTACACACGTGACTAAAACAAGCAAGGTATCCACAACATCTTCATGGCATAATCTAACATCTTTCTCGAATGAATCAACATGCAATTGAAATACATGAATGTAAATATAATACAAAACATATAGGAAAAAAAAATATTCTTTGTATTAATATAAATAGGAGAGAGTTTACAACCATAAATAGCAGTTGATTTTGTAGATGACTCCCCAAGTTGAATTGTCCTTCCTTTTCACAAAGAAGAGCTCAATATCAACCGTAATGCATGAATATGATGACTTCTCTATGTTCAATGCAGCAGCATGAGGGAAATATCAGTCTCCAAAATCTAACCCTAATGCTATGGATTGGAGTAAATTTATAGGAGAAGGATGGTAGTTTAGGATTTAACATTATGGGAATGAGATCCACATGTAACTGGAGGATGAGATCAACACATAAGAGGTGAAGTCTTCAAGATGGGATCAGAATAGTATTAAAGTTCTTATCCATGGTAAATAGTTAAAACAACCTTTGGAAGCTTCTAGAATAAGATGCTTCAGAATATTTTTTAATTTTATTGAACTTCTAGAATTAGCACCTGAAGAAAGGAGCAACTATTGTTGACCAATGTTGGTGCAGAAGGGAGAAACAATCACTAAACGCAGGTGGCTAAGGGCACAAGGTGTGTTGGGGCTAAAAACATTGATTTTGAGCCCTTAATCTTAGAAACACAAACTTTTTGGAAAGGTCGTGCTTAGGGATTTGTGAGGGGATGATGACAACATGTTCATGAATGTTGATTGATCCAATTTGTAGGCCTATTGACCAGATGTGACAAAATGATCTATAACAATGATAAAGAATTGGGTGTGTATAGATGTGAAATTAGCTCTATGTGAAATCTACACAAGAAAAGGTTCACTCAGTAAGTGAATATGGTGATTAAGCATTCCACGCAATAAATAAAGTTTCAGTTGTACAAATTGCTTTATGCACATCCCTTTACACCCGCATAGTGAAATCTTCAAATCTTACTCTACACAAATGACTGTTGAAAGTTTTGTTGACCAAGAAATTGCTTAATGCATTCGATTTCTTGAAAGACATGTAAATCATACAGTGCCACATGAGTTAAGATTTTATTGTGCCATTACAAATTTTATCATTTAAATAGCTTCATTAGCTAATTCGATGTTTATTTAAAACTTTAATCAATTAATTATCAAGGTATTTAGTGTGAAGTGCGGATGCCTGCATAATGAAAGCTTAAAAGCATCCTCTGCACTCGTGCAAATATGCCTAATTTCACAAAAATAACCATAAACAAATCGTATGTTGTTTATAGATTTTATTGTGTGAAGAGATTTCATTGTAGAGTTGTGTCTACACTTTGCACAACCTTTAGTTGATTGACAAACAATATTCATAATACACATGCTTTCTTCTATGCTTGTGATGATGCTAGCTTTGATTTTTGGGGATCAACAATTGCTTCAACTAGTGAATTTGTAGCTTGATTAACAGGTTATGCATCTACCCTACTACCATATTTTGTTGGTTTCTCTAGCGAAGATGTGAGTGAATCACTCATTGTTGCTGTCCCTAAAGATGCTCCTGTGTATTTTCTTTTAGTTATACAGACTACGAGACGAATACTCTATTTTTAGGATTTCAAGGGAAAGGATAACACCTCTACATACCACTTGCAAAAGGATCGATATCTATTATTGACTGACACTATCTATTCAATATCCTTTCTATGGGATTGCTAATAACTACTATTTTATCCATGTAGGTTCATTCGTAGTGGGGAAGATTATAAAGAGTAAGGGAGTTAGGAAGTTAGGTATGCAAAGATCCTTTTAACCATCCCACTAATGTCATCAAGCCCAATACAAGGATGGCCCACACAAATGCATATGTGTGGGACTACAGAGAAAATATATTGTGTGGAAGAAGCTCTCAAGCTTTCATTGTACAAACATTTGCAGTCCCCGCTCCACATAATCTACTAATATCATATTGCACGTGTACTAACTCCAAAATAATTAAAATGTATTACAATTAAAATATCTCGCTACACATCTTTCATTATGCCTTGAAAGGTTCCTCTGCACAATGGACTTCCTGCACATCCCTGCACATATGCCTAGTTTTTTAATCAATTGATTCACAAAGTCTTCTACACATAAGAACTTGGTTCTGGTACACTATGAGAAGTGTTCAGTGAGATTTGTGCTCATGCGGAGAGTTTTCTATAATTTTTTAATTAATATTATTATGTTTCATTGTGTAGATATTTTATTGTGAGAAATACAGTGTACGTGCAAGAGAATGAGGGTGCATACAAACTTTATTCTATAGGGATCATTGTGTAGAGCTCCCTTGTCCATATTTGTCATAGTGTGGAGCTTACAATGAAGTTTCAATATGCAAATGAAACTTCTTATACACAATGAAAGCTCCACATGGGGAATGCCCCACTTAAAAACTATAAATCTAAATATCATAATGTATAAAATAAAATAAATAATTTATAATCAAATCAAAATTTATTTAATAATAAATTGTATTTAGAGCTCTATGCAACTACAATTCCATAAATCTATTAACAAATTCTTATGGATAGAATTTAGTATAATATGAGTTTTGTTTGTGTTCCATAAATTTCAACCTATGCCACACTTGCTAATAAACTTAACGAATTATGTCTCTAATCCCTGACTTTGTGATTGCAAATTTGCTCCAGTAATCCAAATATACAATCCATCTAACTTTGCTTGATTTTTAAGCCTTTGCCTTTAGCCTGCATAGAAGAACTTGGATCTACTACACTACGAAAAAATCACTGTGTCTCTGAGATATGTTCACTGGCATTTGTGCTTATGTAGAGAGTTTTCTATTGTGGGAAAATACTCGGTCCCTGAGAAGTGTACACTGACATTTGTGCTTATGCGGAGTGTTCTCTACCAAGATATTTCATTGTGCTTGGGTAGAGATATTCAAAATACAGAGATATGCATTATTTATTATTAAATTATTGCCAATAATACAACCCTACACATATTCTTAATTTTTTAATCAATTAACTGCCAAAGCCTTGACCACAAAAGAACTTGATTCTGCTACACTACAAGAACTATTCACTAAAATTTGTGCTTATGCATAGAGTTTTCTACAAATTTTGAAATAATATTATTATGTTCCATTGTATGGATCTTGGATGTATAAGAACTTTAGTCAACAAGGATCATTGTGTGGAGCTTACAATGAAAAGTTTCATTATGTATAGCAAGCTTCTTCCACGCAGTGAAAGCTCAGCACAAGGAATGCTCCACTTAAAAAACTATAAACCTAAAAACATACATATAAATTAAATTAAACTAACTTTATAACATAACCAAATTTATTTAATAATAAATTGTATCCACAACTCTATGCAATTGCAATTGCACACATCTATCCAAATATATGCTCGATCGTGTTCATATTTGTTAGTTCTCTAGTGCTCCCCACTTAAAATACTATAAACCTAAAAATCATAGATATAAATTAAATTAAATTATCTTTATAACAAAATAAAATTTATTTAATAATACATTTTATTCATAGCTCTATGTAATTGCAGACAACTATTAACAAATGCTTATGGAGAGAATTTAACATAATATGAGGCTGATTATGGCTCTAATCAATGACTATATGCTTGCAAAGTTGCTTCACCAATCCAAATATACAATCAATCATGTTCTTATTTGATAGTTCTCTAGTGTTTATGCAAGAAGTGTTGAGGCTCCGCAAACGTGGAAGAGATGTTTTTTTTAACTATAGAACTAAACTGCAATGACATATTATGTATGGAAATAGATTTGGTCACACATTTACAAGTGATGGCATCAAATGTCACAAATGCAAAATTTGTCCACACTCTGCACAAAATTTTACTCAAATGACTACTGATATTCAGAATACAAGAATATGCATTATTTAATATTAAAATATTACCAATAATAATGTATGCATTTGTCAATTGTACAAAGTTTTTTCTACACACTGCACAACATTTTCTCGATTGACTAGTGATATTAAGAATACAGAGATATGCATTGTTTATTATTAAAATATTACCAATAATATCGTAGACATAGTAATCTCCGCAAAATGGAGATATCTTAGTGATTGTGCCACGTCAAAGTGAAGAGATATGTGAGTACGGAGGTTTATGTTCCTTGTTCCACACAATCATACCCAATTGTAACAACGATTATTTGATAATGTTGAATCTAATGACTATTATATATAGCATGTTTTTTATTAAAATAATAAATATACATTTGAGTTTAGTCTCGGAGTATCCACAGTAGAAACCATATTTGTCAATGTTTCAAATCCCAACAGGGATCCATCATATAACATGTTTTTTATTAAAATAATAAATATACATTTTTTTAATTATTATTAAGTAATGTATTTCCCATGACAATGTCAATAATTGACTGAAGGGCATTATTAAGTACGAAAGTAGTTGTGCAAAGGTGGTTGTATGTAAGTGAAGGTGGTTATGTGTGTGCGAGGTGGTTGTTCAGAGGAAGCATGTGCA
>APFE030955069.1:37639-46773 GCA_000404065.3 Pinus taeda
CTTTGGCGAGCGAATTTTTGCCTCTGCAATAGAAAACATTGCGGATTTATAGCTCTATTAGACAATTTATCTAGTTTGTAGGATGGATAACAGAGGAGGAGGTTTCAGAACTTGGAAGAGCCATAACAGGAAGAGCTTTTGGCATTTTGGAGCTCAAGAAGAGTCCATATAGGGGTTTTTGGACATTTTGGATCCAATGGAGACCTCTGTTTACTAATTGGAGCACATATGAAGATACTTTTTTCATGTTTGAGTCCACGGGTGTCATGATCAATAATTGTTTTGGAGCCATTATTGAAGGCTTTTGAGCATGGAGAGGACCTTGTAGGGGTTTTCTAGCCTTCATATGTTTACTGCAGCAGTTGTGACGTATATTGTACAACTCATGTTTGTATTTTCTCATTATGTCTTGTTGAAAAAAGCTCTCTTTTTATACTTTAATGTGGAATTGTAGTACTTGTATGCTCATTTTCAGATGGAGTACTCGGTCTTTGTAGGAGATCCCTTTTCTTGTTGATGGTTTCATGATTAAATGTAGGTCTTCATGCTTTTTAGGGTGAGATTTCGTTGAAGAAGAGTGTTTCCTTAAAGGGGAAACTAGCCACTCATATTGTCAGAAAACTTTATGTACTTTGAATCTTCACTGAATATATGGAGCGGTCTAGTTGTGTTAGTAGGCCTGGAGATGTAGCCCAGGATGGTTGAACTCCATCAAGAAATTTTGTCGTGTTTCTCTTCTTGAATTTCTTTATGAGTTAAATGATGATATGTGCTTATTTAGAAGTTCACATGTAAACTAACTCATTAACCTTGAAGAGACCTTTAAAACTTGTGTTTTTATAAGACCCATTTTTACTTGCAAAGCGTTAGAGAGCAATCACTTTTTAGGAAGGAGAAGTTCTCCTCCAATTTCATATCACTCTGGGCCTTGTCGTGAGATTCCAGTATGTCCATGATAGATTGGAACATCACCTATTGCGTCGATGTTCCCTTGTTGCGACCAACAACTGCAAGACCACTAGTCCCCATGCTTCTTGTCCCGCCACTCCACCCCCATAAGCTCGAGCCTCGCCCATGGCTTGCCCCTACTCCTACTACCTACTCCACAGTCGCCATGTGCCAGGACCCTGCACCCTCTACTGCCCACAGGGCTGACTATTGAACTTCTCCCACCGCAAACTCCACAACCCCCACGAGATTTTCCTCGCATAATTTCGACAGCATGACTACTGCAAACAACATTGACTCACACATTGCCACCCTAGACACTAACCAGCTTTGGTGACCCCTTGTTTAGATGAGATGATTCTGGCTTCACTAATACATGAGTGCATAAGGATCAGGGAATCCACTTCATCCTGGAAGCTTACCCGAGAACCAGAGTCCTAAAACAAACCCAAATTGACACTAGCATCCACCCAGGCAGCCCTTGAACCACTCCACCAACCGCTACACACTTTACCAGCCAGCCAACCAACTGCTACCAGGGACCCTGCACTCTTCGTCACAACTAGGATATGCAAAATGATCCAGCCCCTCTAATCGCCACCTTCCAAGTTCACCACGAAACTATTATAGACCCTAGATAAAACTGCCAATATACCCCTCGCCAGGAGGGTCCAAAGGAAACCCACCCTCCTACACACTAGAAAGGCCAAACACCCAGACTCCTAGAAGCTCGAGCAACGCCAGAGCCACTTAACTTCCCCAAATGAAATTTTACGACCAACAACACCAGGAAAGAAAAACCAAACAAAACCACTCATGGAGAGCCAGAATAAGGACTACTTCAAAGCCTCATGTCGAGCGAAATCACCACCAACAGAAAGTCAGGTACCACTGGAAACAACACCAACCACGACACACAAAGATCTAATCCACCACCACTCGAAATACCAACACAACAAACTACCCAGTCCCAAGACTCCTAAACCCCATACCAACCACGGCTCCAACCAATAGGTCGTTTGTCCTTAAAATGAAAAAGAAGGCTTCACCCAGAATGGAAAGAAGGGAGTTGTTACCTTAATGATCTCATAGGAGGAGAAGCGACGGATGGAGGACCGCCACCATACCCACGCGAACCTGAGAAACAGAACCACATACCAATTCACATCCCGCTAAGAGCTGAATGCCATCCAAAATGCTACATGATGGGAAGGCATATTGTCTGCCCTCCTCCACCCATGCCAAATGTGGTGAATCATGCGTCAGATGTCAATGGATTACAACTGTGCACCACCCCATCAAGGATTTACATTTGCTATATATATATATTTTTCACTTACTGGTTCATGGATACCCAAGTCAATGGGTAGCTGCTACGTCCAGGGTTTTTTAACACTGAGTGGACGCCACCCGAAGGGCATCAACACCCCTCAGCCTATTTACTGACCTAACCCCAAGCGCTTTCGGGATTCGACCCTGTGACCTCCCATTGGCGAGGCACTTGATTTGACCGATTGAACTAACTCTTGGGGCTTTTTCTTATATTTATATATAATAAGATATTATTATATATATATCTATATAATATATTTCATTTAAATAAAAATAAAATAAAATTTGCATACCTAATATATTATTGTTTTACCATACTAACTTTATTATAAGGAGAAGCCAATCTATTGATATAGTGATAGGAAATTAACAAATCACCAATATGATGTTAATATTATTGGGAACACATAATTAATTTTATAATACCACTTACTACTCAATAATCGAAATTAAAAAAATCAAAATAAAATTTTATTTTAAATAAAAAACAAAATAACCTTAATTTTTAAATAGAAAGACAAATAATGAACATTAATCTAAATATTAGTAATCAATATAGATTCATCCTCATTTGATATTAAAAATATAATTACCATTAACTATTTACCATTTATAAATTATTAAAAAGTAACTCTATTTTCCGAATTGTATAATTTTATTATCCTTAATTAACTCTTTTTTCCGAATGGTGTAATTTTATTATCCTTAATAAATAATTAGCATATTTAAAGAATTAAATTTTTCCTTTAAAGAAGATAAAGAATTTAATTTTATTATTACACATTTGAAGTAATAAAAAGACATCTCTATGGTCTGTTTCTTGGAAACTTGAAGAGATATTTAGGACTTTATGTAACTATAAATGTCTATGGTTTGTTACTCATAAATTCGAAAAGGCAATTAACATTGGGTTCTTTAAGAAAATACATGTTTGGTTAATAAAATCATATTTATTAAAAAAAAGATTCAAAACAAGTCATCTATTATCTTTACATGTTTGTCTATCCTATCCAATTTGCTCATATAAAAGAGATATTTAAAATATTTTATGGTTGAGATTTTGGGGAACATTATTATACTTCTCAAGGTAGTATATAGTGATCGATAAATGGTTGATTATTTATTAACTGTTTTGACCGTTTTCCCTATCTTGCAGTTTAGCCAATGTTTTTTAATAAAGTCGCATTTAAAATAAGTTAAAAATAGTTAATTTTTATTTGAAGATTTTTAAATAGTTAATTTTTATTTTATGATTTTTGATTGGACAAAATTATTCGAATTTTTATGGATAGGCTTCAAATTTTTTGAGACATTTTTTTAATATTTTCCAAAATATTCAAAGTTGTATATTTTTTTGTAAAAGTTTTTATTTTTCTCGTTGCTAGAGACATAATTTTTCAAAATTTGGATAAATAGAGGTTGTTTATTTCTCCAAATAGAATTTATCTAAATTTTTGGTTGTTCTCACTA
Organism: Pinus taeda; assembly: GCA_000404065.3. Taxonomy (NCBI): domain Eukaryota; kingdom Viridiplantae; phylum Streptophyta; class Pinopsida; order Pinales; family Pinaceae; genus Pinus; species Pinus taeda. The sequence continues at coordinate 41,390 of APFE030955069.1, forward strand.
CAAATTATTACATATTTCAAAGTTTAGATTTTAAACAAACTTTTATGTGTTTTTGAAACAATTTTCCATATACAAGTAATTTCCAACAAAGGTTTCATAGGAAACCATGTCCATTGTGGCTCTTGGCATATCTATCATCTTCCATGGTTCTTACGCCATTTGCCATGGTTCTTACCAAGCCATGGTCCTTGTCATGGCCAAAACATTGGCCAAGTTCTTCCGTTTCTTTGCCATTTCCCATTTCATTGCTTTTCCATTTCCAATTTCAGTGCTCTCCTCAGGGGAATTCAATACTGTGCAGAGGAGGTAACCCCCTAAAGGAGTAAAAACAAATTCACCCAATACAATAAAATAGCTTTCGGGAGTTACCACATCTCCTTTTCCCAGTTCTTTGAAGAAGCAGTGTTGGATACATTGAAGGGCATGTCATATCCCCTTTTTTCCTAGTACTTTGAAGCAACATGAAGTAGCATCGTTGGATACATTGAAGAAGGTTTGTTAGCACAATATCCTTTTCACAGAGAAATGCATACAAGTACAGAACAATGAAGACAAGTGAAGAAACAAAATGTATTTCATGCTCTTGAAGGTAATCCATGCACCTAATCTTGTTCTACATAATCCATGATCAAGTACAAGTTCTTCCCTTCCACAATTTCAACCAAAGAAAAGGGATTTATCTCTTCCCTTTGTCCCACCTCCTATTTGAAATATTTGAAATATCCTTGTTGGTTTAGTATTTCCACCTGCATAACCTGAAATATCCTTCTTGGTTTAGTATTTCCACCTGCATAACCTGAAATATCCTTGTTGGTTTAGTATTTCCACCTGCATAACCTGAAATATCCTTGTTGGTTTAGTATTTCCACCTACATAACCTGAAATATCCTTGTTGGTTCAATATTTCCACCTGCATGACCCAGAGGTCAAAAAGTTTAGACTGCATAGCTAGTGTTCCATTTATGCCTTAATCTTAATTCTAAGACAAGCTACATTTTAGGTTTTCATTGTGGGGCTAATTTGCTTTGCATACTAGGAAAAATTATCTTTTAAAGCTATTATTGTTGGGCTATAGAGTTCTATAGCTAATGACGCAAAAGGAAAAATGGGTAGATAATTTGATGTTGCACCTCTGATAAATACTACTGAAAAATATGTATGTGCTCCAATCAAGGAGGAGGCCATGAACATTCGGTTTATTTTGATTTTTTTTTAGAGGAAAAAAACAACATACTTATATTAAAATAAAGTAGTTACATAGCTCGACATGCAATTTGGGCCTCTTGGCACATACTTTTGATACAAAAGTAAAACCCCAAGAGGGATGACTATCTCCAATATCGAATGTGACTTCTAATCTAAACAGATATGCATCTTACAGTCCACTACAGTGACCAACATAATTTTAAATGGACCATGTTACCATCTATCCAATTCCAGTCCAAAAAAAACAAAAAACAAAAAACAAAACAAAAAACAAAAAAACAAAAACAAAAACAAAAAACAAAAACAAAAAAAAAACAAAAACAAAAAAAAAACCTAAAGCACTGACCATGTCGGAAGAACACAGAGCCCGCTATTTCCCGCAGTTCACTAACAGATACATCATATCAAAATTGGCCTCTCCACCAAAAAATCTCAATCCATATCAAGATAGGAAGACTTGATCAATGTAACATTAGAACTCCTCAAATAAATGATACCAACCCTACAAATAAACAACAAAACATGTTACTTGCATAAAGAAGCTCCCCTAAATATCTGTCTATCAGCAAAAGTACCTCCATGTTCCCTTGACCAGGCTACCAGAGGTCCATCCATAGTCAAATAATCTACATCTAAATAAAAAAAAGGGGGAGACCCCTTATATATCTATGTGACCATCCTGGATATTAAGAGTCCCAAATGCAAACCCATGGAAGTGTATGTGATCCATAGACGCACAACACCCTTCCTTTGATAATTTGTCTGCTTGCAAATTTTGTTCCCTATAATTGTTTGAGAGTGAGACCCTTCAAAAACTGGACAAAAAAACCATCTTTTGTTCAGCCAATGAAATAGATCATAAATATTTAGAGTCGCTCGCTGATTAGCCCAATCTATGATGACCTTGGGATCGCCAAAAATATCGATCTCATCAATCCCCATCCATGTGGCACAATAAAGGATGCCCCATAGAGCCAGCAACGTTTCCCTAGTATTTGTGCCCTAACCACTACACCATTTGAAGCAATAGTATTCATGAGGGATCAAATAGATCACCATCCCACTTCCACAAATCTCTGCTTGTGCAATCCCATCAAAGAAACCCACTAGGAAATTATCCCACACATCCCTTAGTGTAATGTGCCTGGTGTTTTGTGCCATGGTCACAGGACCTTTCTCAAGGAAATCAGAGGATGTCCTAATACATGTCTCTCGCACATCAGGCACTCTGTGCTCAACTATCAAGGTGTTTCTCGCCTTCCATATGCCCAAAAACATGTAAAGAGGAAGAGCCCTATATGCCTTCTGCTCCCTGAACCATACCTGTAAGTAGCACTCGACCATGGAGTCCTTCCACCCAAAGAATATCCTCAAGTAGATAAGAACTTCCTCCCATAACACCTTTGCAAATGGAAACTGAAGAAATAGATGCCTTGTATTCTCCAAAGATAACTTGCATAATGCGCACCTCCCAGGCCCCAGGTATCCTCTCTTCAGTGGATTGGTCCAAGTAAGGATCATGTCATGGACCACCAATCACCCAAAACATGCCAATTTTAGTGGGATACCCCACTTCGACACTACTTGGAACCATCCAAAAGGAGGAGCGCCAACCAGTCCATGAGTCAAGTAGGAATATATGTCATTGATAACATACTGACATTTGACCATAGGGCCATTCCATGTCAGCTTGTCATCCTCCATGTTACAACAAATGCATGATGATCGTAGATTGCTAATACATCCATCCCATTCAAATGTGATGTCCCCACATAGACCAATTCCATTATGTATGCAAGCCCACCGAAGACCCGTCCACCTTTGCATCCTTGAGGTACCAAATATCCTTGTTTTGAAGAAATGTAATCAAGGGAAATGATAACTAATTATACCTAGGAAGTCCCATAATGGAATCCAACCCAACCTCCACCAACTCAACCCCTACCCACATTCCACCTTAAGTTACTCATCATCCATGTGGAAACCTTTTTAAGGCTTCTCTTGCACAACTAGGCCTTCTTATCAAGAGGAGCACCAACTGTAATCCAAGAGATCAGGTTCCTAGATAGAACACCTAATAGCAAAATTATGTAGTGTGTGAGCCAATACAAAAAAATTGTAAAGAGAAATAGGTGTTGGAGAAGTAGTGGTGGTCTTGGATGAATTCAGTGGCTCTTCCTTATCACACCATGCATCCATAAATTCAACGTACTAGGAGAAATCTCAACATCCAGCTAGAAATTCAATACAAGAAAATGCATTCGCAAAGGGCAATGTTAATTTCTAAGCATCAAATCACTACCCAGAAATTCTTGCCAACCAGAAAATTAGGTAGAGATACCTAATTTGTTGTGTTGCTATAATGTGACCTTTAACACAAATAAAGGATTGTGGAGATATACTATGGATTATTTCTATGGACTTATAAGAGGTTGTGGTGTGCATCACCAACCATTTTTACATGAAACCACTATTGCAGGGGAAATGTTTCCTGTCGCAATTTTAAAAATCAAATAATAAAAATAAAAATGAAGTTTGCTACCATTTAATTCAACTTAATAGCCTTTGGAAGCTTCTCCTATGGCACAAATCTTGAGTCCTACTGCTCTAAGTCCACATCAATATCCCTCGGTGTCTGATTTCCTTCCTTGAAGGCCTTATTGAAGTTGTGAGAAGAGATGGAGGGCTTGGATCGACAATAAAACTAGCACATGATAAAAAAAAAAACATAAACATGCACATAGTTTGTATTAATAACTAATCAAGTGAGGTTATCATAACTGCTAGGTATGATTTCTACTAATTTTTTTACTTTCTACATATGTATTCGATAGCAGAATTCTACGTACGTATGTATTCCGCTGTAGTGCAACCTTGTTCTCTATAATTCCATAGATTTTTGCCTAAATAACAAAAGGCCTTTGCAAAATATTTATGAAATATAAAGTCCGAAAGGAAATCATAGATCCAAAAATAAGGTAAGGTAGTTTGAATAGTTATCGATTTTTTGTGATTTATATAAATATGAAAGTGTAGTGGTTGATCAACAAATAAGGTAAGGTAGTTTAAAGAGTTATGGAATTTTTGTGATTTAGATAAATATGAAAGTGTATTGGTTTTCAAGATCATTGGATTCATATAATTTTGAAATAATATGGAAGGTAGTTCTAATGTTTAATTGCCATTGTGATGGTAATAAAAGAGGAGTATTGATTTTGTTTGGTATTTTATTTGTATTTAAAAATTATTTTGTTATTATTTAGTTAGATAATAAATTTAAAAAGAATAATATATATAATTTGGGAATATATTTTTGATCATTTAATTATTTTTTTATATAAAATTTTATAATAAATAATTTGGATGGAAGAAGATCAATTAATTCACAATGAAATGTTATTCATTAAGATTGTATGATATTCTCTCTAGATGTTCTTTGGCATAGTTAATTCCCCCAAAGTGATTTTTATCCACAACTCTTCCCCATGAAGTTTGAGCCTATGACCTAATTCTCCCCAGAGTGACTTTCATCCTCAACCCCTCCCCATGAAGTTTGAGCCTATGACCTAGTATAGACTAAACCCCAGACAAACCAACTTATCTACACTTCATAAATTATTCACATACCTAATCTTTATCTTAAATGGCTTATAATACAAAATTGTAACTATAAACAAATTCATTTATTTATGTTATAAACAAATTCATTTATTTATGTAAATAGCTAACTTTTAAGTTAATTAAAATTATCTCCAATAATTAAACAAAATAATTGTTATCTCCCCCGCTAGCTTCAATTCTATACCAATAATATAATAATAAAAAATATTAACCTATCAACTTTCTTCTTATGAATATTATTATATTGGTAATCAATCTCACCCTCAATCTAAGAAAATATTATTTCTTTTTAAAAACACATAACCCACTTTCAAGAGAAAATTGAATGGAGAATAGAAGAGTCTTGTTAGGTAAGTAATTTTAGAAGACCGACCTTCTAAAAAGCAAGTATTGAAAAGGAACGTTAGGAGTCACATCGTTGTTGCACGTGCCGCTGTTGGATGGAAAACCTCGTGATTGATAATACATTTTTGAGGGAGACACATTGTCCCTCCCTATAGAGGGGCCCTGGATTTGATAAAAGGGAAGATGTAATGGGCGAGAAATAATTATAATAA
>APFE030955069.1:50420-63146 GCA_000404065.3 Pinus taeda
CACAGGTTCATGCTACTAGAGGTAAAATTCCATGTGATATAGGTGCTGGTAGATTGGCCTTAACTGTTCGCAGTTCCCTCTAGAATACCTGGTATATCAGAGCTCCCTTCACAATGATTTCCATGGCAGGAAAAAATATTTTTGAGGAGCTTTGTGAGATCATCAAAGCCTCTACGTTGATAGATAGTTTGTTGGACTCGACATAGGCTTTGGTTGCTATAATCAGCGATATTGAGGGATTAATCGAGTGTCAACAAACTTACTTCCAAGCCTTTGTGAAGGAGAAGCTTCTTGAACATCATGATGATATGGAGCCAACATTAGATAGGATTTGTTCTAAGGTGTGGCAATTATCTAAGCAAGTGGTAGCACTAGAAATGGAAAATGAATGTACCAGGAAGGATGCCGAGGTGGGAAGTTTTGTTGGGATTCGTGGTAGGGGGAGAAAAATTCATCATGTTTGTGGCCTAGAGGATTATGATCGCGGTTTGTAGTGACCACCTGATTGGTCTTGAATGTAGTCTGCTCTAGTCCCCAATCAGTGTTATTTTGATATATAATTTGTTGTCATGCTAGCCTGTAAATTTTGTTTTATGTTAGGTACTTTTTGTAGAATCTATGGAGATCATATATTTTGTCTTAAGAGAAATGTAAGCAATGGTGATAGTAAACATTCTATTTACTCTTTTGAAGACCATCCTTTCGTGTATGACTCTAGATGTAAAGGGTTCGATTTAAGGGTACTAGCCCAAAATCCAGATTTTCATTAATATAAAATCTCCTACTTATTCCATTAAAAAAAACAATCTAAAAGTTAGCCAACTTCTTTTTTTGAAGATCTAAGATGGGTGGGTTAGTCCATTTATTAGATGTAAAAATGATCCACCCCATTATGATATGTTGTCACCAAGATTGTCAAGATTTGATTGAGCTTGGACAACCATTTGGATAGTTTTTATCCTTCATAATTGGCTCTACGTCAACTCCTCTCATAAAATTTGAATATAAAACCTAATAAAAAGTAAATTCCATACAAACCAACTAAATTATACTTCATAAATAAAAACTAACAAAATATATATCGAAAAATATTATTATGCTCATAGGAAATTAAGCAGATTATGTGTTCCAAATAGCTATTCCCTTTAAGTGCACTATAAATAATATCACTTGTTGAGATTCTGAGAAGGAAGAAATATACTTTAAAAGACAATATAAAATAATGTTAAATTGGTTTGATGAATTTGTGTATTCCAACTAAGCATCATCACATTTATATGCATTTTCCACTACTTTTAACTTATTTTAAAATTTTAATGAAAAAAATTTCCACTGATAAAAATAGACACTAGACACTAAAGTTAAAAAACCTTGAAATTCCTAACCTACTACCCATATAACATCTAACAATCAAATGTAAAAAAATTGGAGATATATTAAATCAAAACATTGTAGATATATTAAGTTACAATTACTTCTAATTAATTATATTTTTGAGAGATACACCTTACTCTAGGTTCAAACTCATTTTCTCTCTGCACCAAGGTTAGCTAAGCCATCTTGAACAAGAACTGCGAGCAGTGGTAGTCCCTGCCTCGACTGAAATCTTGTTGGGACTGAAATCTTTATATAAGTGTGCCAAAACCCAAAAGTTATAGTACCAAAATACAACTTTAGTAAGTGTGCCAAAGACTAAAATTTGTAATTCCAAAATACAACTTCAAAAACTAAACTAAGGTGCAAAATTTCAGCGAATTCCGAGAATTTTCTAATATATTCCATGATGAACAGTGGAGTTTTCTAATACATTCTCATGAACAGCCGTGAATGTTTATTCTAAAGTACAAAATGTTTGACGCATTCATCGAACTTTCTAATATATTCCTATGATTAACAGTGGACACTAGGGTTTTTTTAAATAGTTCTTGCATAGAATGTTTATTCTAGAATAATTAATTACAGTTCAACATATCAACATAGTTGGGCATATACGCAATTTGTTTACCAAAAGCATACAAAAAACATTTCAACCATTTAGTTTATATGTGAACATAGGAATTGGACATGGTAGGACTTACTTGCCCATTATTGCAGAAAACATTTCAACCATTTAGTTTATATGTGAACATAGGAATTGGACATGGTAGGACTTACTTGCCCATTATTGCAGAAGAACATGAATTATGCAAGAACTTCAAAACAAATGAAAATGATAATGTAGAAGAATACCATCAATGGAGCAACGAAAGCCATATAAAATAAATACGCATTCACTATGCAAATAGGACTGCATTTGGAGCAAAAGAGAATCTCCAAATGAAGCAATGAGAATGGGAAACTATATAAAATGTTATATATCAATGATGAAGAATTGAAATTTTGGCGTAAGAAAAACCACACTCTAAATGGCAGAAGCATCTGGAAGTGGACTACTAGCACAAAATTGAATCACGGGTTTACTTTTAGAAAGCACCAACTATTTTCCTAAAAGCAAAAAAGAAACCACCAATTGATTTATCCTTCCTCAACTTGAAAGCAAAAAAGCAAAAAAGAAACCACCCATTGATTTATCCTTCGTTCTCATGGGTTTTCTTTCAGCCAGCACCGACTATTTTCTTGAAAGAAAAAAAGAAACCACCCATTGATTTATCCTTCCTCTGCTTATTCTCTCCCTCATCTCGAGCCTGCACAAACACACCGACTATTTTCTTGAAAGAAAAAAAGAAACCACCCATTGATTTATCCTTCCTCTACTTATTCTCTCCCTCATCTCGAGCCTGCACAAACACAAATCATCGTGAAGCACATTTTGTGCAAATTATCATGAAGCACATTACAGATGAGTCTGCACAAACACAAATTATCTTGAAGCACCTTACAGATTAATAGAAATTCAGAATTTGTTTGACTTTCTGTCAGGTCTTCGGTCTGTCTTGCTGCCAGCACCTTTCTAATAAGTCTGCAAGTCTGGGATGTGTCTTGCTGCCAGTACCTCCAACCTTCAGTTAAGGTTCGAAAAGAAATATAACATTCTATACAATACAATACAATACAATACAAACGCTTAAAGTTGTGACAATGCAATATGGAAGAGGTATCAGTCCTTGAATTAGCAGGTTTCCTGGAATTAGCAGGTTTCCTGGTTATAGTGCAGTATGGAAGAGGTATCAGTCCTTGAATTAGGAGGTTTCCTGGTTATTATGAGTAGAAATTACAAGTTAGCTAACAACAACTAAATGTTCACATCTATATGTTGAAGTTCTGCTTTTCTAGACCCTTTGGGGCCAGAAAAAAGAGATATAATACCAACACTGAAGTGGAGTGAAGATCTATCAACTAGGTATCACAAGAACCATTATGACCTTAAAGAAGCTTTATTTGAATGAAGATGCTAAACAGAAATGCACAAAATCATTTAGGAAGAGGGTTTGGAGATACAAAGTGATCGAATTCAGCCCTTATGCTCTGGATTTTGTGTGAAGCTCTTTATTTGAATGAAGATGCTAAACAGAAATGCACAAAATCATTTAGGAAGAGGGTTTGGAGATACAAAGTGATCGAATTCAGCCCTTATGCTCTGGATTTTGTGTGAAGCTTTATATTCAATGGCTTAGTTTGCTCTTTCACGGGGGGGCTGGATTTTGTGTGAAGCTTTATATTCAATGGCTTAGTTTGCTCTTTCACGGGGGGGCTTTCTGAGAACCTGTAAATTTGACAAAATGCACTTTATAATGCACTTTATAATATAATTCAAATAAGAGAAGCATTTTGAACTTATAATGCACTTTATAATTTAATTCAAATAAGAGAAGCATTTTGAACTTTTGAAATAGAAATTCAGTCATTCCAAATTATCATCACCATGATAAACTGGCTTGCATAAATTTAAAACTTGCCTGTGGTTCATCAGTTGTTTTATAATATAATATAATTCAAATAAGAGACTTTGGATGGCATTTTGAACTTTTGAAATAGGAATTCAGTCATTCCAAACTATCATCACCATGATACATAAACTGGCTTGCATAAATTTAAAACTTGCTTGTGGTTCATCAGTTGTAAGGGGCACCAATTTTGGGCTTTACCTCCTCCTCCATTTGCTGTTGTAGCTTTCTCATAAATTGTTTCTCTTTCACTTGGCCTCTTTTCTGCAAAAGAGAACATGTTCTGTTTCTCAAGGTATGCATAGAGATTGGTTTATTGTGAAACATATCACTGCCCAATGACTCCAGCAATAATTGTATAACCATGTCTAAGTATAGGAAGAGGTACAGTGTTGGACATATGGTCATATCAACCCGTAAGTGCATTATTTAAATTGATTGAAAGGGTAAAGAAAAGGATATTATCATAATTATGTTTCTATCTCTATTAGTGGTCTGAATAATGGGCAGGGAGAGACACTATTTCTGATAAACATATTCTATTCAATGCCTGCCATACTTAAAAAATAGGCACTTAAGACGAGATAAGCAATGAACTAGAGTATGCATTGCTTTGAGAATTTAACATTCACACAAATTCTGTATTTGGAGCCAGATACAGTCTCAAGTTTACAGCCTACATTATCATGAAATTACTGGAATGTCCCTATATATTGTCCTTCCCAATAGGATAATTATTTTCTTTATCCCATTATAAAGCCAGCCATTATTTTGCAGTGAGAATTTCAATTTTTTTTGTAGCTGGACAATTTCAAGAGCATTCTGTTCATAAGATATAATGAATCGTTGATTCTAAAATTGAAATGAACCATCACAGAATATTTTGATCTACGGAATTTTTTTTAAGTAACAATCTACATGGTCCAAAATGAGCGAGGAAAAGCCTATGGAAAATTGTTCAGATGCTGAGATGAGATGAAATTCCAGTCTAGAAATGGATATTGCCTTCAGAATATATAATCTTCAGATGCTAACATGAGAAGAAATTCCTGTCTTGCAATGGATTGCCTTCAGAATAAATAGAATAGACCTCAAGTAAAATCTTAAAGATCGTGTTTTTGATTAAAAAAAAAATAAAAAATTAAGATTCATAAACCACCAAAAAGATTTCAGAAAATACTGAACAGAGAAAAAAACAGATATGTGATCAGTAATTACCGGTAAAAAAATTGTCAGCTGGACAGTGGACTAGTGGTAGGTAATGAAGTGTTCAAAGCACATTGACCCAAGTTTGATACTCAGTCTCTTCTCTCTGGAATGATAATTTACTGCAGTTCCCAAATCGGTAAGCTCTGTACTGGTAGCAACAGGGGGCTTCTGGTTGAACTGTTTTTGTTTTAAAAAGAATAAACTTGAGAAAATTTTATTGCAAAACACAGCTAATGTTGGCAAATCATTATGCATACAGAGAAACTGCCTCAATCTGAAAATGGGATATAGACATTTCAAATTCAAGCCTAAGAATATGAACTCTAAAATTGAATCTCACAATTATAAGAAATTAAAAAAGACTAGGAATTAGCCTTGTCAACGTAAATTTGAATTCACGATTTCTGGACGAAGATCACACTTACAAAGGGAAAATGTGTTTATCCCCCTTCTACATCATTACTTAGATACATCAGCATTGTTGCAACTCTTTGGCTTCGTTTCAAGTTGAACTGCACAACCAAATATGTGTTCTCAGCATAAAATAAATTTCTAGAGTACAGTTGGAAAGAAATATTAGTTTGAACATCTATAAGTAATCCAAAACTTCAAAACAAAGGTAATCCAAAACTTCAAAACAAAGGCTACCGGGACATTGGCTAACTCATAAGGTCATACCTCATCCGAGAAATAATCATGATGAGATTTATAAAATTCACCTTCCTCATACGTGTGTTCATGTACTATCACTTAAATATCCAGTTATGGAACTATATAATAATAAAACGGATTGCAAAGATGAGCTGTATATAACTAACAGAAATACAATCTGCAATGAGACAAAAATGGTTACATTAAAATTTAACTGCATACCGTAGAACCTGCACAAGTTGTCCATTTTCTATTGGTACTTGAGAATAAACTGAAATGCGCTTCTCAATTGCCTTTCAGATAACAAACAAAATGAAATAAAATCAATCAATCATTTGTAATGTACAGAAATTGAGGACAATTTCATCTCTGCTTGGAGTAATTTATAAAACTTATGATCAAATTTGTACATTAGTACACTTTGTATTTCATCTTTTCTATTTTTGGGTGACTTTGTACAAATTGATCACTCACCTACTTTATTATAATCTATCATACTTGGTCAAACATAATATTCTCTTGCAATTTTGCAAGCCTATATATATCCAATACAAATCACTATACAAGTTGTTTACAGTTCCAGCAATCTCTTCTCTCATGCTTGCAAACTTGTCTCCTTGTTTGGTATCCTTGCATTGCTGTAACTGAGATCATATCACCTATAATGTTTTAGGCTTGCTCTCATCGCCTAACTAGCAATGACCACACTTGTTTACAGTTCCAACAATCTCTTCTCTCATGCTTGCATACTTGTCTCCTTGTTTGGTATCCTTGCATTTCTCTAACTGAGATCATATCACCTATAATGTTTTAAGCTTGCTCTCATCGCCTAACTAGCAATGACCACACTTAAAAGCCTCCAGAAATGAAGTTTTGGCTAAGGATTATTGGTTTGCATTAACGTGTATTGTCTATTGGTATCTTTATTAATGTAGATGGCAGGGACGGAGCCCTTAACAGCTAAACAGTGTGTTGCATGCAAAGAATGTAATTTGGCTATTGCTTCATTGAGATGTTGCTATGTCATAATTTTTTGGTCAAACTTTATCTTTTTCGTTGAACGACGTCTTAACAACCTTGAAATATTTTCCCTACAGCTGAAGTAATAAATGATTTTGGAGAAATATCTATAAAGAAAAACTGGGAAAAGAAGATCAAATACTGAATAGCTACAATGTCAAAAAGTGATTTATATGATGAATAACCAAGAGCAAATGCAACTATGACCTTATTCACATAGTGGATTAACTTGTCCATTTGGCTGAACCAAGAATCCGCATATAGATATTCAAAGTCATTTCCCATTGTCCACATAATATGATTTGTACGGGTAACATTAGCATGCACACAATCAGGCAAAGTCACGATATCCAATCAATGAAGTAAAACAAAAAAAATTATAAGAATGCGTTAAAGTAGTTATTCATACTTCTCTGAGATGGAAAATTGAATTTTCGACAGTTTATTCTAGATGTAAAAGGTGAAGTGAATGAACTATAGAATTGGTCTAGGCATGATCATCCTAGCATCTATTGCATTGCTATCAAAAGCAACACCAATTACCTGAGTTATTGCTGCTTCGACAAAATCATCAACACGTTGTTTAACATTGTTGTCAAAAAGCAGAGCATCATCCTGCAGTAAATTACGCACGAACATGACTTAAATAAAGAGATCACTGGAATTAGTGTGCATATTCCATTCTGCAATTTACCCACCGAAAAATTACCTGAATTGGAGGAGAATTATCATCCCCATAAAAATTTTCATATCGAAAACGATCCGGAGGATTATAGTGAACAGGAAATGCATCAGTAAATATCTGCAATTAAAAGAATTAGTGATCAGAATACCATGTAAACAACATAGTATTCTTGACATCTCCAAGAAACCTTCAAGAGTGTACGACACATTTACAAGACTATGTGGTTACCTGAGCAGAGGGGCCAAATGTCTTGGAACCCTGCCATACAACCTCCAAGGTCTTCTGATTTATTCGGTTTGCTCTGTCCTGGTAGTCGATCCGTGCAAAAAAGAGAGAGTCGAACCCAAGCTACAAATAAAAGAGAAGAAAGAAATGCTATTATTAAACACATTCGAAGTGCAAACAGTGCCAGCCATAACCTGGGAAACTGACCCAAGGATTTATTCAGATGTTCATGCTTATTAGCCGGAAACCAATGGAGGCTGAGACATCGACATTTGCACTTCTAGACTATTATTGCAAAGAACCAAAGGTCCATCAGCTCTATGACATGCACTTATTAACATGGATGAACACCGATCCCAAGATACGATTACTGATTTAACTTACAAGGAAACCCTGTCACCCTACACAAAACAGAGAAGCGCATCACCTATAACAGAAATATGATTGTCCTGCATCAAGAATATGCCGCAAATGTCAAATGGTAAAGACACTCTGTTGTGTGGTATCTGTTTTGCATAATTCTCTAAAATGCAGATAACAAAACCAAACTAGTCGCAACTCTAGTATGTGCTAAAGTAGAAGGAAACAGAGTTCTTCATAAAAAATGACAACTAAGAAAATAATGGCAAAATCATGATTTCGATTAACAAAGAAGTATCATAATTCTAAAGAATATATTAGGAGGAGCAATGGCAAAAGACAAAGAGAGCTCCTCAAACCCAGTAACATATCTAAATTCTATTTATTGCAATATCAATAGCACTTCCAATATCATAAGACAGACCTCTGCACCTAGCAAAAAATAAACCAACTTCAAGTATGGCCACCACTGCCCCCACCGCCATAACACCTACCCTACATGCAGTCCTCGTGACCGTTCCCCTCGTGACCGTTCTCCCCTTGAGAAAACTGACAAATGACCCCATTTCCAAGCGTGACAGTTCTCCCTCGCCCTACTTAACTTGAGCAAACTGATAAATGACCCCATTTCCCAGCACGAGCGTTCTCCCTGCTATGGCCATGGGTAGCGTCAAGGGGTAGCATCCATCAAAACTTTTGCATCATCCATCAGATCACAAATGGTTAGTAGAAAATAAATTTTGCTATATCTCACACCTCTCACACCTCTGGGACAATGATCTTGTGGGACAGGCTGACCAATTACTCTATGGCTCTGGCTGATAAAAGATTTTGAATTGCACCTTAGGCACCTACAAAGTCCCTGGATGTCCCAAAATTCCATGTTTACCTCTGCGATTTTCAGTCCATTGATTTCAATACATTGTTCCGCACATTGCCTCCATGCCTAGCAGGCGATATGAACCCCGGGGATGAAAAAAGAGCAGCAGCGATCGATGAGAATAAGGCTTCCGCGATTAGCTCTTACCCCACAACAGTTATGAGGGGATCACATTACTGAAGACTTTTCCGACGGAAAACCCTCCATTTCTGCCATTCCTCCATCAGCCTGCATTGGCTTTCACAAGTAAGTGAAGCAGACTATACTACATATATTCATTTGATTTCCTGCGGTGAAATCCAATTTTGAAGATTTAATCTCTTTAAATTTCCGGTTCCTGCTAACGTTGAGGGAAAAAAATTTCTAGCCTGGAATGGCGGACATATCTACATATCTAGCGATGTGGTGGGCAATGCCTATCTCAACCAATTCAGACGAGACTTCGCGGATTCCTTAGGAGCAAGGGCAGAAGAAATAATTTAGACGAGACTTGGTGGATTTTGTAGGAGTGAGGGCAGAAGAAATAATTCCAGAGGATTCATGTTCTTAGCTCTCTTAGGTCGTAGTTCTCCAGATGCAGAGGAAGAAAGCGGGTTAGGATGTTGCGCTCATCACTTGGAAGATCTGGTTATGACCCTGGGCGTCTCAGCTGTAGAGGAAAGCTACCATGTGAAGGGAAGTGACGACATGTGGAGGAGGCAGGTGTTGACGTTGTAGGTGGCGAGGCAGGTTTTGAGGCTACAAGACAGGCGGCAGCATAACTTTGTATATACAAAACAAATGTCACGTTAAGTTCGTAAATTTGTTAAACTCGATTCATTGTTGGTTATCCTAAGTTTTAAAGAAAATAATCGTATAATGGATACAGAAGGGCAACCAAAAACTTTGGATATAGAAGGGGCAACAAAAAACTTTGGATAAGGAAATTTGGCTCGGAATAGGAGGGAAAAACCTTGGACCTTGGATATGTTATGGATTGAAAACTTTGTTTTCTTTGGATTAAAAAAAACTTTGCATAAAATAACATTAGTCACTGTAATGTTGCCTCGAGGCCAGTGACGTCGCCAATAAGAGGTCCATCGGAAAAGTTTGGTTAAAATTTCTGTGAAACGATATAACCACTCAAAAACTTTGGTTAAATTTTAGTAAAGCGATTAGTCAACCTAAATTAATATGAATTCAACGATCGATCGATCGCTATAGTCCCAGGCAGGGACTAATAAGACATCTTCTTATACGTTCTTATGTGGCGACATTTATCTTATCAAAACCAAAGTCATTCGTTCCATCATTGTGGGGCTTTGATTTGCATGGATGCATTGGAGTTATGTTTAAGCACTACCATAACCAAAATTCCATTATTGTGTCATTTGCATAGAATTTATATCCTAGCTAGGTACAATAAATCTCAAGTTAATCTTTATTGGATTGGCATTTGAGAACTAATAAATCTCAAGCTCAGGTCTTCCTTGCTATGTGTTCAATGGAGCGAGTATTGTAACTTTTGCAAGGTCGTCACTTTTTTATTAGAATTTTCATTGTATTTACCATGGAATTTTGGTCAAGGTGGAATATAGTAAGTAAAAGAAATAAATGGGAAATTTAAATTTAAGGTGGAATATAGTAAGTAAAAGAAATAAATGGGAAATTTAAATTTAAATTTAAAGTTTTGCATATTAAAATTTGTAATAGTTTAATCAAATTGCTTTTTTTCTTTGAAAATTATGGAAATTCTGGTAAGATAAATTTTGAAAATTATGGAAATTCTGGTGAGATAAATTTTGATAAGGATTTTTGTAAATATAGGTTATAACTGTTAAATTTCAAGGTTTTGGCTGCCCCAAATGTTTTTGATGTCGTTGAATCTATTTCCATTATTCCACCATCAAAAACATGATTCAAACACTGCTACTACAAAATTTATTAAAAAAAAATTACTCGAATTCCAGTCACTTTTGGTTGTCCGAGCAATTCCTTCACCTCAATAAACACTTCCTCAAAATTTAGGGTTGTATTTGTTGTTATTTTATTATAATTTTTGGATAGTAAGATTGTAAGTATTGTCTTAGGATGAGTGGCCTTAATAGGTAGTTGTTATTTATTAATTTTAGATTAGTTGATTTTGGTCTAGGTTTGTTTCTTGGATTTATAATTTTTTATTCATTAGTGGCTTTATGGTCAAACATTTGACTTGACTGGTTTGGTTTTGTTTTTTTAATTTATTTATTTATTTATTATGACGTAGGCTTTTTATATCCGTTACGAAAGAATTATTGTTTCAACATCATTAATAAAGAGCACTTTAGATAAAGGATATTGGATGTGTAACAAGTTTATATGGCATTGATTGAATAACTGGGAAGTAAAAAAACCAACTTTATCTAAAAATATTTATGTTATTGTTGACCTTATTGTTATCACTTGGTTGGGATAGGTTAGGCTGTATCAACCTTAAACCAAACGTAACTATTTCAAACCAACTTTAGACTGGAAGTTAGTCCTTCCAATCTGAGAGGGCTCTCTCAAAATATTTATAAAATGACTTGTGATAAACTCAAAATTCAGATGACCAACTCTGATCTCTTTTTGTGATTTTTGTAGGTGAAGAAAAATGTGATAACTAACACCATCAAACTAAATTATCAACAATAGTGTTTAATGGAAGCTGAGGCATCTATGGCTTTAAAACTGATACAAATGAACACCCTCAGTGATACACAGTAAATGAAGGAAATTGGAGTTGTATGATAGATTTCCAAGTAATCAAGATATTAGGTAAAACTAATAACAACAGAATTAAAATTCATAAAAGCCATAATAAGAATCTCATGTATAAAAATAGAGTGTTGTAGATTTTCTATTACAAGAACAAAATATTACAGAAGGCCAGTTTCTCACGTTCCAAATCAACCCTTCTCAGAGTCAAAAATCTACTTATTTATAAAGAAAGATCTCTTTACATATCTTTCCACCTAGGCCTGATTCAATCCATTGTTCTAAAGACTTGTTCCTATCTGATTAATAAAACTTTGAGACTTCATCGAGATTTCTGTATACAAATGGAAGTCATTTGAACAGAGCTTATCTAACAGTTACAATTTTTTAGGGAAATAAAATTGTTGTAGCGTTGGCGTTGTATTTGTGGAGATTCAAAGCATCTGGCCTTTCAAATTCTGTTACGTTGTTTATTGGCTTTTAAATGAGAAATATTTTTTATCTTGTTGATAGGCGTATTGTTTGCTATTTGAAATGTTTTTGAAAGTTTCATTATCGTTCCACTATGTCTCTACCCTATTTTCTTGTTTTCTCTTTAATGACCATGCTGCTGAAGAAATGCTGAAAAACACTCTTGTTGTCTTATGTAGCAAATTCGTTGATCTGGGTCGTTGATCAATCTGGAAATCCCATTGTGGTCTATGTTTACAAAGGAAAGCAGAAGGGCCACTTCTCTCAGAACCGTTCATGCAGGATGGGGCACATGGCAGCTGGGGATTGGAGGGAATGAACAGACTATCGAGACAGGAGTGGACGTCCATGGCTGGGTTGGCGCATTGTGGATGGAGGTTAGGAGATGGAACAATAATCGAGAGTGGGATCAGGCGAGAGGAGATATGTGGCAATGGGGAAGTGGAGGTGGAGCAAGGGTGACGTAATTAGGACGCATGTTATGGCGGGAGTGGGCATAAGGGTTGAGCGGTTTTCGGAGGGGGGTGCGAGTGGTAAGAGGTATTGGGAGGGGAGATGTGAATCATATAGGATGGACACGTAGCAGTGGGCCCCGAAGGGAAAAACCACTTTTCAGAAACCCACCC
>APFE030955069.1:71857-90145 GCA_000404065.3 Pinus taeda
CGAGTCTTAGCCTTTAAAAAGGTTTACAACATGTTTTATTAAGGTTTTAAATAAATTTAAAAGGGGAATGGGAGAAATGTGGCTAGAGTTGGAAAAACAAAGGGTTTACAGCGAGAGTTAAAAAATGGATCACTACAGCTAGAGTTTTCATAAAACAAAGGGAAAAAACGGGTTATCATAGATAACACTTATTATGTTTATCTTTAATATTTAACATTAATGTTTTTGGTTCCCTTTTATCTATTCATTTTTTTGTGCATTGTTTAGGTTGGGTATAGCCTTATTTTTTAATATATTATCAATGAAAAGGTTGGGTGCTACATAGAGGTTCCAAGCTTCCATGTTCTCTCCAAGGGCACTATTAGGTCTCCTTTATTTAACCTTCTTGATATTACCATGATCATTAGTTGTTATGTATTTACCTAATTCTCTTGAACATCCACTTTATTCTTTCGTTAAAAGATGGTTTAAGTTTGTATTTAGCAATTGTGTTCTATTCTAAGTAGTGCTTTTATTTTCAGGCATCATCCCTTGCACAATATATATATGTGTGTGTGTGTGGGCGGGGGGGGGATTTATTTCAATACTTGGGTTCAAACTCCTAGAATTTTGATTCATGTCATTATTGTTGCTTCAATAATGATAAGCTAGTTTTTTTGTTGTTGTTGCTTCTTTCTACTACTTAGTGCCATGTGTATTTTGAGTGTTATGATTGATAAGAGAACTATTGTGAACTAAGTTTGTCGTAAATATTTTGTTTCCAGCGTGTTCCCTCTTTTCTTAGTTGGGTCCTTTTTGTTCTCACCTGTAGATTAACAATCAACATATTTTATTATAATATTGGAGGCTAAGGAGTTATGAATTCATATCTTTCCACTGTAAGTTGCATTCCTAGGAAGAGCCTATCTTTTTCTTTGGACTACTTGATCATTTCAATAGATTTCTCAATCGTGCATTACACTCAACATCATTCCATCTAGCATACATTTCTTTGTATATGGTTTTTGGGAAGTACATTGTGATACGTGGATTTTAATTTAATTTTTGAGATGGCTTAGTTGTTTCCTCTTATATCCGCAAATGGCTCATAGGGTTCCATTTCACTCAGGGAATGTTCCCTTTCCATAGTCCCCTTAATATAAGTCTCCTTTCCATATCTCTATTTAACAAGAAGCTTTCTCTCCAATTGTTAATTAGATCTCATTATCCTTGACACTTGTTCCCTTGCACAAACAACTAATACCACATTTTTCTTATGAACTTATGAACTTAGTCTTTTGAGTTGTTACATTTGTCTATCATCGCCAAGTTGAATCAAATGCAATGTAACTTTTCCTTATTTAAGCTTCAATACCACACTTTAAATGGCTTGCATATTTAAACCACTAACATGAAGTAATGTTGCCTCCCACCCTCTAGGACTCTCCAAGTTGAATCGAAGGTGTTACTTTTCCCTAACTCGACTTCCATGATATCATTATGGAAATGGGGTTGAAAAATTATTCCTTTCCAAAATTAGTGGAATTAAATTTGGGCTACAGCATAACATTCAGCTCATCAAGATGTTTTTGATGTTATAATTTTTATTGAAATCTGACACCTGGATGAAAAGTTATGCCCATTTAAAGTTTGGCTAGTAACCCTTGCCACATCAACAAGTACGGCCATGTGGGTATCCTGACTAACCTATGTGGCACTGACACGTCACCCATGGCTCCTACCATGTCACCACGCCACTGCGCCTTAGTTCCCTCGTGTTCATCCATCAAATATACCTTGTCAAGTTCCCACGATGTGATGGTGATTTCACATGTCAAGTGCTGAGTGGGTTTCCCATTCCCCAACCTTCATTAACTACAACATTCACCATTTTGAAACACTCTTATCGAAAGAGAACCTTGCAACACAATGACAAATTCTCCATCAAATGATAAAGAATATATGCATGTCTGCACCTCACCTAAACTCTGCATCACCATCTTGTAAAACTCCCTGTAGTCTGTGATCTACAATGTCATCATACCAGAATCACTTGACCAAGTGACCTCTTCTAGAGGTATTAGGTGTTATATAAAAAACAGGCCACATGGTCATCCAAAAGGGCCATTTTTTGCTTCCATGCATGCTTTCTGCGTGCTATATCAACATACCATTCATGACATCCTGCCACGTAGACCCTGTCTTGGGTCTCATCGGAGTCCTAGATCCTCATGTAATGTAGTAACGCTGCTGGAAATAATACTAAGAAGGGGGGGTGGGTGGGGGGGGTGTGTGTGAATCAGTATTATCAAATCAATATAACTTTTTCATTTCCATATTCAGATTCATATACGCTACTTCAGTTAAGGCAAACCGCGTGTATACGCAACTGTGTGTAATGCAACAAGCGTATATCCAGTAAACTTATGATTCAGTTAGTTTATCTTTAATGAGTGCATTAGAACATTATTAACCATATGAACAATAACCAGGAGTAGTAAAACAGAATAGATCATCACACATAAGCAACACCATGATATAAGGTGGAAACCCAATGTGGGTGAAAACCACCTACTGCAATTCGTCTCTATCTTCTTTTAATTAGAAACTTCTTTTTACAATGTTTTTGTACTGGTGCAGTCTTATACCAGTACGCAGGCTACTACATGCAGAAGGCTACAACCTTCTCTCGTTTTCCAGTTTCTACTGGAAGGGAGCTACAACCCCCTTAGCTCTTGTACTAGCCGATCCATTTACTAGTACGTAGGCATCGACCTACTAAAGGCTACGATCTTCTTTCTTCCTCCAGGGACTACATTTCATAAATTTTCATACTGGATACTCCTGAGGCACAACACCATAATTTGAAGGCCACGTTTCATCCAATTTTCATACTGGACCCATCAACAACATTGAAGCACAAAATTAATCATCACTGTAATAGACCCATCAACTACACCTGCATCATCAATCTATAAATCACCTAATACTAAAACATTGAAACCCTATCAACAACACAGTCACCAGAACACAAAACAAACAACAAAACTCTGCAACAATAACCAAATCCAACTGCAACTTCAAATATCATATCTCATAATGTATACGCTACTATGATGAACCAAACCGGTGTACATACGTGCTTTTACCAAAGCCAACCCGCGTACAGATCTGCAAATATTTACTCATAACTTTGCAGCTGTTCCAAACATCAGTCATACCCAGATCATAACATTCATACAATAAAACATGTGTCGATAATTCAGATCTAGTTTATCCAAAATCAAACCATATAATGATAAACATTCCAAGCCTTAAGATCCCGATCGATCGTTCATCATCATCCACATGAGTGCATCCTTGGTTCAGATTAAGCAAAGCATCACAAACCCATAACCAACATATCAGATATTCATCACTTCCTCGCTTGCTCACCTTGGCCTAACGATCTTCTCCTTATATAGGTTTAGGCTTCTCTCAATACCATGGTCCAAAACCATGTAGAACCAATACCTTGGACCCAATACCTGGGGTCAACACTTCGGACCAAATACCATGGACCAATACCAAAATACCATGGACCAAAACTTAGTTTTCCGACATGTACGTGCCTTTCCTTTTGTGAACCTGCATGTGTACGTATACGTGTCTTTTGTTCTACTCATCCGCATGTATACGCTCTTACATCAAGGTTAACCTGCGTATACCTCTCTCTTGACCTGTTGTACTATGATTTGTCATCTGATTGAGTTGCCACCTGTATCATATCTCTGAGTGAGTTGCCATCAAGGACAACACATGTATCATAATTCCAACAAAAGTGACATTATAAAAAAATTCTGAGGTTTTTCATGGATCCCTCCAATGGAACCTCCATGTCATTTCCCCACCCTCATGTTATGATAAGGAGAAGACCTACATTTAAGGTTGTGGCATGAATGGTAAACTCTCATGTCTGGTGATGGAAAGACCTTCCATCTCATGGTATCCATCACCACACCACCTAAATAACTTGCCACCCCACAAGGGCCACGACATGGCATGAATAACCATGTCCTCTAAAGTGGAGACACTTCATCTTGTTAAATAATAGGAAACTTCTCATGAAGTGTCCACTAACACTTAATGTTTTTTCTTAGTCTACCTCTTACGCTTATGTTGTAGTGCCACCCAATGGATCTTGTTGGCTCTCATAAAAAAAGGACGTGAATCCCTACTCATGGGATTTACACTTGATCAACCCTAAGGGGGTGTTAAACCAAATTCCCCCAACGTTATTATTAGACCTTCTCGACCATTACACAAAGTTAGTCAAGCATTTACATAGGCTCATGAAAGGAATATAAACATACAATCAATCTACTAATCGACTACCCATTAACATGAACCTATTAATACATAATCCATCCATGAGAATAAATAAATTATCCATAAAGGAACATCTCAAATCACAAGACTTATCAAGCCCTTATGAATAAGATAACCACTCACAATACATTGCATTCCAACACATAGAGATATACATCTCTCTTGAAAACAAATTAATCCAGTACCTTATCATAACATAAACAATATTCACATTATATAAATAAGCATGGAAATGCAATATTCGCATTATATACATCATTAATAATTAGATGACCAGAAGTTGGGAGAGGAACTTCAAATCTCCACCCAATCGTAGGTTGACTGCACCATCATTATTTCTTGCATTCAACCATCCTCGAACCAGATTCAAAGTCTAAGGAGGAAATTGCTTAGGAGTTCTCAACCAGTCAACAAATGATAAGATACAAAGTCCATTTTTGATCCAAGAGGATTCTAAAAGGACAATTTTTTTAATCTGCTTAAATCAGTGAAACTTATCTCAAATCGAAGAGCTTGTCATCCTAAATCCAACGGCATGAATGACACCTCAATCAGAAACCATATGTGAAATTTATGGCACGTTGAAGTTTTGGAGAAATAACTAAAAGTTTTGCAGGAAGGACCCATAGGTTGCCATGTGGGAGCTAACGTTAACAGTATGGATGCCGACATCAGTAGTTCATATGATTACATCAGCGGGATGATGTGGCAGTATGGTCAACAAATGGCCAATAAGGGGATGACACATGGTGGATGACATTCTCCATACGGATGATGACATTAGCAACCGAGTTAGTGTTACGAACCAATAAGAACATGCCATGTGGCGCCCAGTTGGTAGTTGGTTGTTTTCTTAACTAAGCAACATTTTGGCACTTTTCGATGGATGGAAGCGACCAAATTGTCACATGTTTAATTTTTCCTTTAAACACTAAAAATTCGGTAACGGTTTTGGCACCTTTTTGTTTTGAATTCAAAAAAATAATAGAAAAATGGGCAAGTTGGTGGGTGGTCAAACCCCTCCAACCCAACCCCAATGCATATATATATATATATATATATATATATATATATATATATATATAATATATATATATATATATATATATATATTATATATATATATATATATATATATTATATAATATATATATATAATATATATTATATATATATATTATATTAATATAATGGGCGTCTGCAGGAGTCGAACCCGCCATGCATTGTCACCAATTGGTTCGTTGACGACGCCAAAATCGACACCCAAATAAATAACGATGCCAAACCATAAAACTAATGGACATTTTAAATTACATAACACGACAACATAGGACCACGAGTCAACCCCTTGACCTATGGTTTGCCAAGAACCCCACTTGGGAGCTCTAACCAATGTGCCAACTAGCACTTTGAAATCTTCGCCCAAAGATTTGTATTTAAGCCTCTCACAACTTCAAGTGTCGGGGGGAGAGTGGAACCAAACAGAGCGTGTGCCTGGGTTGCCTTGCCAAGGTTGGAACCACACCCTACCTAGGCATTGTTTTTGAGAGATTTCAAGAATATTTGCAGGGGAATATTCTATAGAGAATCTTGTAGGAAATCTTTAGATTCACTAGAGCTCTAGAGGTCACTATAACATAACTGGGTCAAATTTATAGTCAAATTTCATGAAATTTCACCCTAAATCCAACTGAGTTGTCTGTTTCTTCAGCATATCTGTGCATTTTCAGGCCATCCCTTGAATTGGAGGTATAAGGTGTAAATTTTTCCATGTGTGCATTTTTTTATTTTTGTTGAGATTAATGCAAAGGCCTCCCCCTTTTGAGCAGGGCCTCGGAGACATAATCCACCAAGGGCGAACTACATTATCAAAGCTTTGTGTCCCTTTCTCTTTATGGTTTCCTTTTGATTTTCCTCTTATTTTATTTGTATGCACTTATGGTTACATGCTATTTAAAATGTGATTATGAATGCATCCTTGAAGTAAAATTATATGGATCAAGTTTGGTATCAAAGCAGGTCTTCTTGATGTGGATTACATGAGTGAATGTTAACTAGGAACAAGATCCAAAAGGGTGAAGGTAAACTTAATTCCTTTGATCCAAAAGCGGGGTGTTCAACACGAAGATAGAAAATAGAAGATGAAGATGCTCAATTGGAGAAAGAGAGAAATTTTCACAAGGCCATTTATAACATGGTCAACAAAGTTGACAAAATGTTTGCAGAATATGAGAAGACAATGGCAAAGGAGAAGAATAAATAACCATATGATCATGCCTCGGTAAATCAAGGAAAAGGAGGAGAGCCTCCTAAAAACCCATCTTCATATTCCAGTGAAATCTCTTCTTCTTCCTCTTCTCATCATTCTAACAAGGATCACAGAAATGCTTCTAAAAATATTTTTTAGGTTATTTGTGAAGTTTGGTTTTCCCACATATAATGGAGAATGTAATTTTAAGAAGTTAAAAAACTGGATCAGACATATTGAAGTATATTGTCGGATTCAGTAGATTGAGGAAAATGAGGCCAAGTCCAATTAGCATCTCTTTAGCTGAATGGCACTGCTCTCGTTTGGTGGGAGAGCAAGTTGCAAAAAGGTAGTAAACATTTTGGTAATCTCCTTTCCTCCAAATCTAATTTTGCTTCTACACTGAAATATCAATTCTATCCTTCGGGTGATCAACAAAAGGATTTAATGGAATGGCAATATTTGAGGCAAGGCAAGGGCCAAAGTGTGCAAATATTCACAGAGGAATTTAGAAAACAAGATTTAAGCTTGGACATTCCATTAGATTCACCTGAGAATGTAACAAAGTAAATTGGTGCACTACATAGCTATATTAGGAATTATGTATTGTTGTTTGAGCCTATTACTATTGATGCGGCCAGTGTGAAGGTCATCCATCTTGATAACAGGGGTAAACATGACATGGAATATCAACCCAAGAAATCATCATTGAAACCTCATAATGGCAAATTCTAAGGAAAAGGCAAGGGAAAGGACAAGAAGGAAGCTACAACCAAGAAGCAAGAAGGAAGAAATCCATTTTGTACACATTTCAAGAAAGAAGGCCACAACGATGAACATTGTTGGATGTTGCATCAAGAATTGAAGCCAAAGAGATTTGGTGGAAAGGGCACGCAAAAGACGGTGGAAACTGTGCAACAAGACCTTGGATTTAACTTTAATGACGAGACACAGATCACAACAGTGGGCATATAAGGTGACCATTCTCTTCATGATATTGAAAATTTTGAAATTCATGCAAGTTCAAGTTCTTCAAATGAGTCTCTTGTTGATGATTGGAAGAGGAGTGATTTGTTCCATATTAGGTTTGTGGTAAAACATACTAAGGTGGAAATCTTATTTGACCTTGCCTCTCAAGTAAACTTGATTTTAGAATCCATTGTTAAACAGTTATGGTTGGAGACCAAGCCTCATCCAAAACCATACCCACTTGGTTGGGTATGTGACAAAGCAAAATTTCATGTAACCAAGCAATGCAGGGTTAGGTTTGTGATTGCTTCAAAATTTGTATATGATGTTGATCTTGATGTTGTACCTTTGGATATTTGTGGCATTGTGTTAGAGAGTCCATATTTGTATGACAGGAAAGCAATTTTCTTCTGGCATGAAAACAAATACCTCCTCACAAAAGATAAGGTGGAGTATATTGTTAGGGCTCATCGTGTGAAGATTAGTGCAAATCTTGTTAGTGTAGGTCAAATGAAGAGATTGATCAATTCCAGCAAAGGTTGCATGCTCATGGTTGTGAGAGTAAAAGATGCAGAAGAATCTAAAGTTTTTCAAGGTTGTGATCCCACTCACAAGAAATAATTGTATGAAATTGTTTCTAACTATGGTGAGATGCTTCACGAACCAATCGAGTTGCCTCCAAAAAGAGAGATCCAACATGAAATTAATATCCAACAGGATGATCCTTTACCTAATGTGGCTTTGTACATATTTTCATCTGTTGAAATGGACGAGATCAAGAAATAGGTGTAGGAATTCTTGAACCAAGGGGTCATAAGGCCTATCTCTTCTCCATGTGCTTCACCCATAGTGTTGGTGCCAAAGAAGGATGGCACCTGGAGGATGTGAATGGACTAATGGGAACTCAACAAGATTACGGTAAAAAACCAGTACCCTCTCCCTTGCATTGATGATTTTTTAGATCAGTTGCAAAATGTTGTCTATTTCACAAAATTAGATTTGCACAGTAGCTATCATCAAGTTATAATTGCAGAATGGGATGTGTGAAAAACTACATTCAAGATGAAAAAGGGGTTGTTTGAATGGTTGGTGATTCCATTTGGACTGTCCAATGCTCCGACCACATTTATGAGGGTGATGAACAATATTTTCAAACCTTTTGTGCTTGTGTATCTTGATGATATACTTGTTTTCAGTAGAACTTGGTAAGATCATGTGAGTCATGTTAAAAAGGTGTTTTTTTTAAAGAAAAATTGTATGTAAAAATGTCCAAGTGTGAGTTTGGTAAGACATTTTTGATTTACTTAGGTCATATTGTTGGAGGAGGACAGTTGAAAATTGACCCTTCAAAAGTTGATGTGATTGTTAATTGGCCTAATCCTACAAATGTTACAAAATTTCACAACTTTTTAGGTGTAGTGTAGTATTTGAGAAGGTTCATTACCAACTTCTCCCTCATAGCATCTCCCTTGAATTTTTTGACAAGCGTGAAGCAAACTTTTCAGTGGGGAGGAAAGCAACAAAATGCTTTCAATAGCCTAAAAGAGAAGATTAGTAGCGCACCAGTTTTGGCCTTGCTTGACCTCCATTAGCCTTTTGAAATTGACTTTTCAGCATACATGCAGATGTATTCAGTGGTGAATGTTGAAAACTTGAAGCTCTACGAGCCTCCTTTGATCATGGAAGTCGAGGATATTGGACAAGTTCCTTCAGTGGATAATTTTGCACGAGTATTTAGAAAAACTACCTAAATACATCATTCTTCACAAGAGTACTAGGACTTCACAATGGGGAGACATGGAGTACCTTCATATTGGTTTCAAGGGGATGCATCCAAGTAAGGCTCATTGGATTGAAAAGGAGAAAGTTAGGGAGAAATTCCCCCACTTTCTAGGAATGAACTTGGAGGATCCTAAAAGGCCAAATTTTTTAACTCCCCAAAACTCCGTGAAACCTATGTCAAATCGAAGATCTTGTCATCTTGAATCAAACAGTGTGAATGACACATCAATCAAACATTATATGTGAAAGTTATGGCCTGTTGAATTTTTTGAGAAACATCTAAAAATTTTGCAGGCAGGACCCATGGGCTGCCATGTGTTACATGTCAATTTGTCACCATGACATTTGATTAGTTTATGGGTCTCTCACCATCTGTGAACATGCTTGAATGAACTCCCTTAGAAGTCAAACAACCAAAAATATCTTAAAGTAGATGATAAACTTGGGGAAAATAGCTGTCACACCTTGTGAAGTCTCACCTGCACTGATTTTCCTATATTTTCCCGCGCATTCGCTAGAATTAACTTTCAGAACAGTCCAGAGATGCACTTTGTCTAACACTATAAACCCACACATGTGAATTCAAGAAATTAAAAATAAAAAGTACATTCTAGAAACATAATTGGTCGAATATTTCCCAACTGAAAGCTTTCATGTGATGATTATTTCAACTATAACCCTCAGATGATGCATCTTAATCCCTTTCCTCATGGAAACCTAATCACTCAATTAAGGGGTCTCATCCTCCTCTTTTGGATCTAAAACTTCTTCCTTTTGGCCCATAAAATGACTAGAGGGTAAAGGGACTGAGGAGGTTAGAACTTAGAGAAGATAAACTTATGTTGTTATTTTGAGATTGGAAAGCTTGTCATCTAAGGAGGAGATTGAAGGCATTTGGGAGGAACCTCACGGGATCAAGATGGAGGTTGTAAGGCTCATCTTTATCTTTGATTAATTCAAATGAACACTTTCTCCCATTGATTTGTCTTATTGGAATGATGAATGTTTTATAATTGTTTATAATGTTTATTAAGGCAAAATCAATTCCTAATTTCCTTGATCATTAGGTTAAGTTTTGTTTGGATTATTATATCACATATTCTTTTGATCCTATTATCGTCGATGTTTGTAGGTCTTGTCAAGCATTGAGGAGTTGCATTAAATCACAACAAGGGATATTCATCGAGCATTTCGTGAAATAGGTAAGAGGCTCATCCATTAGCCTTAATTCTTATAATTCAAACAAGTCCAACTTAGGGAAAGAGTCAGTTCAATTGTCTTTCTTGTTTCTAGTTTCTGTCAAGGACCTAGGGAGATCGCTCTTATCTGCAAGAGGGATTTCTCTGGTGTAACACCACATGGCAGCTAATGTCAGCACTATGGATGATGATGTCAGTTATACAAATGTTGATGTCAGTAGTACAGATGTTGATCTCACCATGATGGTGTGGTAATAATGTCAACAGATGGCCAATAAAGGGACAACACATGGAAGATGATGACATCAATAGCACAATCGGCAGCCCAGTCAGCGGTATGTACCAATCATAACGTGCTTCATGGCGCCCAATTGGCAGTCGGTTGTTTTCTTAATTAAGCTACATTTTAGCACTTTTTAGGAAATAGAAGTGACCAAATTGTTGCTTGTTTAATTTTTCTGGTAACATCTAAAATTTGGCGATGATTTTGGCGCCCTTTTGTTTTGAATTCAAAAAAATAATAAAAAATGGGCAAGGTAGCGGGCGGTCAAACCCCACCAACCTAACCCCAACACACACACACACACACATATAATATAACAGGCACTGGCATGAGTCGAACCCACCTAGAACGATCGTCAGCGGCATAGTTCAAATTTCATAACACGACAATGGAGGACCACCAGTCAAACTCACAACCTATGAGTCACCAACAACCCCACTTGGGGGCTCCAAATAATGAGCCAACTGGCGTTGTATTGAAACCTTCGCCCACATATTTGTATTTAAGCCTCTCACAACACCAAGCGTCGGGGGAAGAGTGGAATTGAATGGAGCATGCGACCTGTGGAACCTTTCCAAGGTTGGAATCATGCCCTCCATGGATGCATTTTTGAGAGATTCCATGAAGGGGAATATTCTACAGAGAATCTTGTAGGGAATCTTTAGATTCCCTAGAGGTCAATAGAGGTCACTATAATAGAACTGGGTCAACTTTATAGTCAAATTTCACAAAATTTCTCCACAAATCCAATTGTTTTGTCCATTTCTTAAGCAGAGTTGTGCATTTTCAATCCATTCCTAGAATTGGAGGTATAAGGTGTAAATTTTTCCATGTATGCATTTTTTTATTTTCTCTGAGATTAATGCAAATGCCTCCCCACTTTGAGAAAGGTCCACAGACATATTCCAGCAAGATTAACTCTATTATCAAAGTTTTGTGTCCCTTTCTCTTTATGGTTGCCTTTTATTTTTCTATTCTTTTATGTGTATGCACTTAGGGTTACATGCTCTTTAAAATGAAATTATGAATGCATCCTTTAAGTAAAACAATATGGATCAATTTCTTAGGTGATTTCTCAACAACACCTAGTTGTAACACCATAGTGACTCTCCATCAATCTACACAACAACCACAAGGGTTCAAGCTAAGCACAAAGAGTCTCATTTTAATTCTAGGGAAGGACCATATATGTAAAAGGGGAGGTTATCAGTTGGATTAACTATTGTAGGGGTGAAGAGCCCATTCATCAAGGTAGTTTATCAGTGGGTGCTAGCATAAGTTTTATTAGCCCCAAGGCTACACTTGGTGTTTATCAATCCTAGCCAATACCTAGGTATCTCAGTCTAAATTGTAGTTTCTCAACCCAATGACTTTCTATTGATTTATCAGCCCCAAGGAAAGTGACTACTCAGCTGTTTATTAGCAAGTAAGCCCAAGCAATTTTATCAACTCAAATAGCACATGAGTATCACTGTTTCATTGGAACCTCTTTAACACATGAAACACAAGAGCACACACAAGCCTCAATAAAAAGATACACAAACACAACCCTTAGTAACACAATGCACAAGTACAACTCAGGCCTCCGTAATCAATATGTGGACATAACCCAAGCCTTAGTAGAAGCTCAAGGAATCTATCCCATGAGAGTGGAACATAGGTTCTTAAAGAATTCAATCCTTCTAAGCAAACCACAACCATTGTCACACTCCATTTTGCTTCCCCATTATCCTCCTGCTCAATACAAGGATGTGCATCAATCTAGACTCTCCCTCTAGTTCTCCTCGTCGGGACTTTTCTTCGCCATCTTACTCTCGTGTGTTGACCCTGTCAACACAATCTACGAGGGAAAGCCTACATACTCATCCTCTCGACAGGAGGCCAATTTCCTTCATTAGATGTTTAAACAATAGGGCCATCAAACCAATAGGGATTTAAGTGATACAATATATGCAAGGTTTGGGGTTTACAAGAAAATCCTCCTCCTTAGTCTTTTGAATTCGTTTCCACTTCCTTAGCTAGTCAATGTGTTTACATTTCCACATTATTCACGTGAATTACAATTCATAATAATATTTACAAGAGGGATTAGCTATGGGGTAGTCACATACCCCACCCCCTTATATATACCTGAACACGAAATTTACATGAGATTACATACACCACTCTTTACATTCATTTACATTTACATTATATTGACATTTGCTTATCAAGTAAATAGAAATGGGTATGATACCCTCATCTACTCAACCATCTCCCATGTGGCTTCATCTGGTCCAAATTGCCTCCACTACACCTTGGCCTACTTGATTACTTGATTCTAGAGCATGATTTACCTTCAATCCAGAATGCACAGTGGCTTTGGCTAGAATTTTCCCCTGGATTCCCCCTATACCACAGACCAATCAACAACGTGATTAGCATCATGTACCTACTTTTTATTCAAAAAAGTATGAAATACACCATGTTCCTTTATTGTGTGTGGCAATGCAAATTTTTAGGCCACTAGCCCCACTCTTTCCATAATTTGAAATGACCCAAAAAATTGTGTTGCCAACTTAGCACAATACCTAATCCTTAAATAGCTCTTTCTTGGTATGAGACAAAGATACACATGATCTCCAACTTGAAATTCCTTGTGTGCCCTTCGTTGAACTGCATAGCTCTGTTGTCTATCTTGAGCTATATTCATCTTTTGTTTAATAGAAACCACTTCCCGTTCCAAATCATTCAACATGTCAAGTTTAATATGCACCCTTTTCACTGGATCATTCCAACTAATAGGAGTGTTGCATTTCATCCCATAAAAATCTTCAAATGGACTCATTTTCAATGACTCTTGGTATCCATTGTTGTAAGAAAACTCAACGAAAGGAATAAATTATTCCCACCTCCTTGGTTGATGCATGACTTACATTCTCAACATGTATTCCAACATTCTATTAACTCTTTCAGTCTGCCCATCTACCTGAGTATGGCATGTTATGGCTAATTTTGTCTCAAAACCAACCAATAGTTCCTTCCAAAACTTGGATGTAAACTTAGCATCCCTGTCTGAAATAATTTTCCTGAGTACTCCATGTAGTTCCATTATTCTTTTATAAAAGTCTAGGCAATATTACTTCCCTTATCAATGGATTTAACATCTATAAAGTGAGCTACCTTGCTCAAATTATCCACCACCACCATTATGGCATCACGCTGCCTAGCTGTCTTTCACAACCCAATAATGAAAGTGATGGAAATGACTTCTCATTTCCACTCTAGAATGTGAATTGGCTATAGAAATCCTTATGGGTGTTTACATTCAACTTTCACCCACTCGCACTCCAAGCATTTAACGATGTACCTGGTCACATCCTTTTTCATACTTGGTTAATAATACAACTTCTTCATGGTGGTTATCATTTTCTAATAATCAGGATGACTAGAACATGGTCTTTTATGAAACTCATTAGATATGAGCTTCTTCAAGTCACCTACACAAGGTATATGCCACCTAGTTTTGAACTTCAATAGTCCATCCTCTATGACAGAATATTTCTTTCTTAGTGCCCTTTCAGACTCTTGTTTCAAGCATTCTTGTAGATGTCGATATTGTTCAGCTTGTTGCTCAGTCTCTAATATTTTCTTGAATATTAAATTCACAACTCATGTTTGTTACATGAGCCACATGTAGCCTTCTACTAAGTGCATCAACTACCTTATTCTCTTTTCCTTTGATGTATTTTAAATTCGAAATCAAATTTTCTAATCAAGGCCAACCATCTTGCCCGCTCGGCATTCAACTTAGGCTGATCAAAAAAGTATTTTATCCCTCCATGATTTGTAATCAATACAAATCTTCTTCCAAGGAGATAATGTCTCCACATCTGTAGCATGTGGACTATTGCTGCTAGTTCTAGGTCATGAGTCACATAGTTTTGTTCATGCTCGTTCAACTTCCTAGACTCATAGCATACAAAGTTTCCTTCTTGCATGAGGACCCCACCAAGGAATTCCCTGCAAGTATCAGTGCACACCATAAAATATTTATTCAGGCCTCCTATCCTCAACATTGGTGCATGGGAGAGAAAATGTTTTAATTTCTCAAAGATGGCTTGAAATTCCAGTATCCACTGGAATTTAATCCCTTTTCTTTGCAATGTGATGATTGGATAGCCAGTCTTAGAGAAATTCCTAATGAACCCCTTGTAGTAGCCTTCCAACCCCATAAATGAAATGACTTCTCCTACATTTTGTGGAGTTACCATTCCATAATTTATTTAACATTTTATGGGTCAACTTCCACACCTTCCTTTGAGACTATATGTCCCATGTACTTAATCTAGGATTGAAATAACTCTCACTTTTTGAGTTTTGCACAAATCTTATGCTTTCTTAGAAATTGTAGCACTGCTTCTAAATGATATCCATGCTCCTCTTTTGTTTTTGAATAGCCAATATATCATCAATAAAGCCTAATAAAAATTTTCCCAAATACAGATTTAGCACATTGTTTATTAAAGACATGAAGGCAACAGGGGCATTTGTAAGCCCAAAGGGCATAACCACAAATTCGTAGTTCCCATACCCAGTTATAAATGTTGTTTTATGAATATTTTCATCCTTTATGCATAACTAATGGCACCTAGATCTCAAAACAATTTTTGAAAATACTATTTCTCCCGTCAACTGATCAAATAAAAATCATCAATTCACGACAATGAATATATATTCTTAATGGTGGCTTTATTGAGTTGTTTGTAGTCTATGCACAAACTTAACGTGCCATCTTTATTTATTACAAATATAATTGACACTACCCAAGGTGATACACTCAACCTAATGTTATCCTTTTTCGACATCTCTTTTAGTTGTAGCTTCAACGCTATCAGCTCCAGCGTGCTCATTCAGTAAGGGGCCTTAGATGTCACTGTTGTTCCAGGTTACAATTCTATGGAGAAATCAACTTCCCTTTGTGGTGGAAATCCAGGAATATCCTCAAGGAATATATCTTCAAATTATTTTAGAACCGGGTGCTCCTTCAAATTATTGTCATTACCTTTAGACTCACTGGTTATTTGGACAACAAAAAATTTGCACCCTTTTTGGCTACATCATTTTAGTTGCAGCGTTGTTACGAACATGAATAACACCAGTCTTAATTTCCCTTGAAACATTATATTTTTCCCACTATTATTGAAGCATTCAATTTACTTGTTGTAGTAGTCAAACTTAGTCTTGTTCTTTTCCATCCAATCCATCATAATGAGGATGTTGTATGCACCTAAAGTTAGCAATCAAGGTTCACAGTCATGGGCATACCACCTATAACGATTAGGCATGATTTCGCCATGCTCTCAACTTGTCTCTTCATCCCCATGGCCAAGTTGACTAACCATGATTCCTTGTGTGCTTTCTACTATAGTGCACACTTCTCTGCAATGTTAAGACTAACATAACTAAGACTTGAGCCGGGAACAATTAAAGCTGAAACAAGTTGGTCGTTGATTATACCTTCCATTTCAATCACTAAGGCTTGGTGATCATCTTGTTGTTGCCCAATGCTACATATATATATATATGTGTGTGTGTGTGTGTAGCACTTTGAGCTATGTCATTGACTGTCTCGGCTTCCAATACATTGTACAGACATGGGCAATTTTTTTAGAGCTGAGGTCATTCCCTCTGTAAGTGGTTTTCCCCACACTTCCAACATTTTATGGGTTTCCCCTTAGACCCATCCACTTCTTCTCTAGCAAGTTTAGAGGGTTGGTCGTAGCTAGAAGTAGTAACGAACCTCTGACTTCCACCTTGTACCATAAAATCTAGGAGCCCTTAGAGAGGGAAATCCTTCAAGACAAAAAGCTAGAGAAAGTGTTAACAATGGGGTAGAGGCCCAATGTCACCTCAAACAAAACCCCCTATTCTTTACAGATTGTTAACAATGGGAGGAGTCTTGGTAAGGATGAAATCACTTGAAATAGATATGCTATGGATAAGGTGCATGATTATCTCACTAATAATCATTTAAAGAGAGACACAATTAAAGTTCAAGGCATCATAAGAAGCAATTCACTCTCTATGAAAAGACCTAGAAAGGAGGGTTCAAGACCTAGGGTTTGATGTTTTTAGGAAATTATTGGATTTACAAAGGTAAATCTAAACCAAGGCTCATGAAACCTTCAAGAAAGTCCTCAAGTTGAGGGAGAAGAGACTAGGGTTTCCCTCTTAGGGAAACACCTAAGGAAAGAGATTTTATGGGTGAAATTTGAGTGGATGCCCACAAAATTGATAGGTAATGTAGCCTAGACTTGTCTCTTGATGTGTAGGCTCCCAAATCACCAAAGAGCCTCCTCCCTAAAATTTTGCCCCAAGCCCTAGTTTTTCTTCCTAGTCTTAAAATGACTAAATTTAATGAGAGAAATTTATGGAGAAAATTTTGAGAATATCACTAAATACTTGGACTAGTGCCTTATCTTTTGGGAATATGGAGTCAAGGATTCTCTACATAATCCTAAGTTGTTTCTAAGGAGGCCAAAATTTTATGCCTTATGTATCAAAATCCCAACATTAACCCACTCAATGGTAATGGAGTTTCTTGGGAGAGAATTAAAAAAGATTCAACAATATGAACATTCATTACATCTTATGCATGGGTAACATATGCAAAATTCATCTAAATATCCTTCAAAATTTATTTTTGACAAATTAGGGCACAAACTAGCATAATCTAGAAGCAATAGTTCCATACATTAGATATTAAAAATGATAACATTCAAAAAAGACTGTAGAAAATATGTGTAGGTTAATCTGATAATGCAATATAAATCAAAGTAGAATACTATGACCTACTTCTATTATCAATTTGCGGAAGCTTAAAGATTGAGTTGAAAAATATAACCAAAGGAAGAAGAATCAATGGCACAATACACATGAAAATACTTTTGGGGAAAGCCTTAGCTAAAAACCCCACACTATTGTATTATCATACGTGGTGGAAATACATAGGAACTATACAAAGCCTTATCTCTCACGGCTAGCCAGCTCTTAGTACAATCCTCACAGATGCTCATAGGCAATCTTGGCTTCTCTCCAGCCTTCCTCTCTTCCCTCCAAGCTCCTATTTCCTTGTGTTGTTCCTTGTGGATGATTTTCCTATTACCAAGTGAAAAACCAAGCCTTCAAAACTACGCAATCCTCAAGGATGAATCCTTGACTGCATGCAAAATTTTTCTCCATGAAAAAACACATGCAACTAATAGTACATTTTCCTTGAACATTAATCTCAACTAGGTCTTTCCCGGAATAGACATGCATGAGTTTCTGATGAGGGAATCTTTAGTTAACTGGAGTAGCACTAGTTGAGTGCATTAATGCATCAACTGAACGTTAACTCGCTATTAGTTCCTCAAATAGTTTGGAACTAATTTAACTGGACTTAACTCAGTAAACTGAGTTAACTAATTACAACTCAA
>APFE030955069.1:91977-104452 GCA_000404065.3 Pinus taeda
CTCTGTCGTATCCTCCAACAATCTGTCAGCTTCTCTTGTGCGCTTCCATCCATCTCTGGAAGACTCTACTTGAGTGGATGTCTCCACTCCTGGACCCTCTGCATGTGGTTGCTCCACATCAATCTGAGGCTCCTCCTCCTTAGGAACCAACAGTTCCTCCACAGCCTGTAGTTGGAGCTCCCTCTTAAGGGAAACTCACATGGCCTTCTACTCATCAAACTTGAGATCTCTACAAACCACTGTCCTCCGACTGGTAGGCAAGTACACCCGATAGTTGTGAGGTGTATCAGTGTACCCCACAAATATTCCCAACTTTGTTGTCGGCTCAAGCTTCTTCTGTGCATCCTTTTTCACATGGAAATATTACCAATGAGCCAAAGATCCTGAAGTGACCCACATCTGGTCTCTTACCGAAGAAAGCTTCCTCTGGTGTCTTCATCCCAAGTATGCGATGCGGGCTTCTATTCTGCAAATAGACCGCTGTGTTGCATGCCTCAGCCCATAAGTGAAGTGGTAGGCCTTGGTCATGCAGCATTGCCCGTGTTGCCCCTACAATAGTTTTATTCTTCCTCTCGGCCACCCCATTCTGCTATGGGTTATGAGGTGCCGTCAACTCTTGTTTAATTCCTTCCGCTGCACAGAAGTCCTTAAAATCTTGAGAGACATATTGTCCACCGTTGTCACTTCTCAAGGCCTTGATATTTTTCCCTAACTCTTTCTCGACCAAAGCTTTGAAATCACAAAACTTTGTGAAAGTTTAGTCCTTCTTCTGCATGAAAAAAATCCAGCATTTACAAGAATAGTCATTAATGAAAATCACATAATACCTTTGCTTTGATGTGGATGTCGTCGAGAATGGTCCACACAAATCAGTATGAACTCACTCTAAGATAGCCTCTGCTCGACTATCTCGATCATGAAAGGAAGACTTCGTGTACTTTCACAAGGTACAACCTTTGCATGTGTCAACTTGCTCAAGTTTACCCTTGGGAAGTCATGTAGATATCTATTGCATTATCTTCAAAGCCCCA
The DNA here is from genome assembly GCA_000404065.3 of Pinus taeda. Taxonomy (NCBI): domain Eukaryota; kingdom Viridiplantae; phylum Streptophyta; class Pinopsida; order Pinales; family Pinaceae; genus Pinus; species Pinus taeda. Next base: position 93,009 of record APFE030955069.1, read on the forward strand.
TGATGCAAATGGCCCAACCGCCTATGCCACAACTCGCCAATGTCTTGGCTTTGCACCAATTTTGCTTTCGTACTCAATGTTGCACAATCATCTACCTCTAGTTTATAGAGATTCTTCTCCTGAATCCCTATCCTCTTGGTCTAACCCGTGGCTATGTGGCTTTGTCCTCCAACATCGCGACCGATACCAAGTTCTTCTTCAGTCCAGGCACATACAACACATATGTCAAGGTGGGAGGAGCTCCATGCTCCCTCTGAAAAGCAATCATGCCCACTCTTGAAACACTATACCTTCCATCATCACCCATATCTATGTGCATCTTGAGTTCTTTCTCCTCCAAGGCACTGAATAAATTTTTATCACCGGTCATGTGGAATGAGGCTCCACTGTCAAGATACTAGACACAACCCATCATCGATGACACCATGCATGCGATGAGGGTATATTCCATTTCGAACTGAGAGGCTAATGCATCACCTTCCGATCCTTTCGAGGATCCCTTCTTGGAATTCTTTGATGGGCAATTAGTTGCATAATGTCCCATCTTGTGACAATTAAAGCATCTTACTTTAGACATGTCACCCTTCTTCCCTCCATGAGAAGAATTCGATTTGAAAAGGCAAGCCTTCCCCTTCCATTTCCTTGCCTTACTTTCTAAGGCCAGATTTTCTTCATCATCATTCTTGGATGAAGAACCATCTCGTGTGCTCCTCCTGATCTCCTCCTGCATAATATCCGGCCACAATTGTTCCCAATCCGGCAGTTTCTCCCTTCCATTCACAGAGTCCTGGTAGCTATTCCAACTCTTTGGAAGGCCAAGGAGAGTGAAGCTCACCATATCATCATCGGTAGTAGTTATTCCCATAATACCAAGCTCATATATGTAGGTGGTGAGCTTTTTTAGATATGTGGAAATAGTATCGCCCTTCTACATCTTGATTCTTTGAAGCTTATCCTTGAGCGCCAATTTCCTTTGGTCGCTACTATTCTAGTAGAGGTCCTTCAATGTCTTCCACATTGAAATGGAGTATCCTTCCCACGGATACTCGAGACAATATGGTCTCGAACTCCCTCAAGGATGATCTGTCTCACCTTCGCCACACACTTCTTCCACTCAACCAACTCTTGTGCATTAGTTGAAGCTGACTTTGGAATTTCTTGATCAATGAATTCCTTCAAGCCATTGTCTTCTAATCCAACCTCCATTCTATCTTTCCATGCTATGTAATTTGAGCTACCTTGCAAGGCATACTCGAGTCTCAAGCCATAGAACGCCATTGACCAACCTTGAAGTATGATATGAATTTGATTTGCACCTGCAACCCCGAACTTCAAACTTCAAATTCTTTTCTCAGTATATTTTTCATAGCTCTGATACCATGTAGAAAATCTGTGATGGGTTAACTCGATAATGCAATATAAATCAAAGTAGAATACTATAACCTACTTCTACTACCAATTTGCAGAAGCTTAAAGATCAAGCTGAAAAATATAACTAGAAGAAGAAGAACCAATGGCACAATACATATGAAAATACTTTTGCGGAAAGCCTCAACGAAAAACCCCACACTATTATATTATCATACATGGTGGAAATACATAGGAATTATACAAATCCTTAGCTCTCACAGCTCGCCAACTCTCAATACAATCCTCACAGATGCTCACAAGCAATCTTGGCTTCTCTCCAGCCTTCCTCTCTACCCTCCAAACTCCTATTTCCTTGTGTTGTTCCTTGTGGATGATTTTCCTATTACCAAGTGGAAAACCAAGCATTCAAAACTGCACAATCCTCAAGGATGAATCATTGACTGCATGCATGAGTTTTCTCCATGAGAAAACACATGCCACTGATAGTACATTGTCCTTCAACATTAATCTCAACTAGGTCTTTCTCAGAATAGACATGCATGAGTTTCTGATGAGGGAATCTTCAGTTAATTGGAGTAGCACTAGTTGAGTGCTTTAATGCATCAACTGACTGTTAACTCACTATTAGTTCCTCAAATAGTTTGGAACTAATTTAACTGGACTTAACTCAGTAAACTGAGTTAACTAATTACAACTCAAATATAACTCAATCTTATCTCCTTAATTTAAGGGATAACTCTTGCATGACTTCAGAAAGACTTCTAACTTGAATTTCTCCAACTGATTAATTTAAAATAAATTAATTAATTATTTCCAAGTAGCTGTTAAGACTAAATTCGATTTTAATTCACAATTTAATTCAAGGACAAATTAAATTGGAATATTTTTCTTGCCATATTTCGACAAAGACCAATTACAACGTAACATGTAATATATCCATCCATTTTTCAAATAATATCTCCAAATATGATCCAAAATTAGCTTCCATACATCAAAATGCATTCCAAGAATCTTCAATAGCCACAAAGAAACAAATGTGAGTTCCTCTAAGAGGTATGAAATTCCCAAGCGCGATGATGAGAGAGATAAAATGAGGTATTTCTAGTGTATATGAGTCCTACTAAGTCAAATTAGGACAAAAATCCCCTCCTAAGTCATAAAGTAACTTGAAAGACCACTCTAGGTCACAAACTGACCTAGTAGCCAATGTGTAAACATAAGAATTGACCCCCAGGAGGGTCGAAATGTTGACATCATGCATGTGTAGGCCTCTTTGAGGTATGCATTGAGCTTCTAAAGTGCAAAAATGTGTGTAAATGGCTCTTAAAATCAAACCTTAGGGGTTGGTTCCTAGACTTCTATGCAAATCATCCCATGGTCCCCAATCTGGGACTTGGGGCACAAAATTGGCCTAATGAGTCCCCTGGTGGTGAAATAGCTTTCGTTTGCTCCAATGTTGAGAGCTTTGAGGATGGTGTTATCCCTCCCATGTTTCAAGGGGTGGCACAAATGGGCCTCAGATCAGCTGCCAAACCACATGATCAGTGCTACACTGAATGGGGCATGCTAGTCCAAAATGCATCATCTCATGATAATGTGGGGGAAAGTGCAAACATACTGAGGTGCTGAGGGTTCCCATTGATGTAATGATGATTTGTAATTGCTAGGAGTCTTATGGTTCTTAACACTTCACCTATAGGGTGTCATAATGCTCCTCTAGTAGACTTGGGGCCTAGTTAACTTTCTCAACCCCTTATGAAAACCACTTGCCAATCACACACAATATCCAGTGTTCCATCTTCATAATGAGGTAGAATATCATTAGTGCATCTAAGTGGACCAATCTTGTTAATCAAGGGAAAAATGACACTTCATACAAGCATTCCCTTCCAAATATGGGGCTTTAATCACATTATAGTGTTACCTCGCTAGGTAAGAGTGGCTAATGGATTACCCCATTGGGTGTTCCCAACCCATAATGGGAAAGGCGGGTCCCCGGTACATCCTTAAATCAATAGGTGTCATGTGAATAATGATGGAAAAAAGGGGAAACAGGGTCTCATGGCCAAATGCCATGATCAAAGGGGTAGCAATGATGAGTAATTCCACATTTTGGGCCTACATATGTGAGGAGGGAGAAATTGTGGATGCATGAGTTACCTTAGCCTTTGTTTTTCCACTCCTCTTATTTTATTTTTCTTTTTCTTGATTTTTCTTTGTGTATTTTCCCGAAGCTATAAGAAATGAAAGCATGCTTTGAATGATGTGTTGTAGTGGTTACCCCCTTAGTGATGGGGTAGTTCATCTCCCACTGGGGGTTGGGAAATACAAAGGTTCCTTTCCATCATGTGGTATGGAAACAATGACCCCAAGAATTGAATGATGGTCATAATGGTAAGGGTAGAGCTCATTCTTGGATTTTGCCCAGGTGCTAATGTTAATTTCCCAACCATCTTTTGCATTTTATATTTTTTTTTCATTTGTTTCTTTCTTGTGGCCATGATATGCTCTTTCCTTTTATTTCAGTTGCATTAACCTCCCATTGAAAATTTCCAAGCCTGAATTAGATATGAAAAAATGGGGAGTGGGTGTGTTAATTCACAATGGACCCATGGTCAAGAGAATCCATAGGTGGGAGGTGGATTATAGGGCTTGTAATGTATGGTGGGAAGTGATAATTATGAAATGGGGACAATAGGACAACACTATCTCAATCAGGATTTCCCAAGTAGTTCCCTTCGTAAATCCATGGGCCATTAAGGGAGATCCCACTCGACTAGGATTGAATATTAACCCCCCATTTAAGGTGAGGGAACAAAACCACAGTCAAAACCCCTCCTTCTAAGTCACCCCATAATCCATGCCAACTTCCCAAATGAAAAAACAAGCATAAGCACTCGATTGCATAATGAATTAAGTACCTTTGGATTGGGTTTTCCTCCTTCCAACATGTTCTCTTAGCAAATGGATGAGAAAACATACAACTGATGCAGGTGGTGGAGATCAGAATGGCACATCACATCGGCTACTCGACGGTTGTCAGGTGTTGTTGGTTATTGACTGGATGGGATGACCATGAGAAAAATTATCCTATGGGGTCACCAACTTTTGGTGGGTAACATTTGGCTCCAACTTGGACATGATCTAATCTTAGAGTACATGATTCATTTACTTGAACGAGGAATTCATGAGAATTTTTCCGGTCTCCTGGGACCACAAACCTATATCCTGCACACCACAATAAAACTATCTGGGAGCATGTGCAAATGACATACTTTTATCACCCATGTTTTTCATTAATTAATAAACCATACAGAAAATAAAATTTATTCTAGGTTCAATCTAATATAGCATGAGGATATAATATGATGATGTTAGCAGTAAGCAAAAGTGATATGAAATGCACCTACACTATCATGCAACGTGAATATTTAATGCATGAGATAAGTATAGTCATACAACTAATGTAACCAACATATCATTATATCAATATAACATCGTTTTTTCATATCAGTTCTTGTGAGATATGGTATCAAAATATCACATCCTCTGCAAAATTGGCTTGATGAAGGGTAAGGGTGGGCAACAGGAAAACAAGAAAACCAAGCATCATGAAAAAGAATAATGGATGAGGAAGAGGAATACAACTTGCTTAATTAGATCCTCTCTTGTAACCAAAGAATGGATAATTCAACAATCAAACTCATGAACCTTTAATGAAGAGCAACCTTAGGCATATCGTTCCCATCACTGTCCCTAAGAACATGCTAGGAGCAATACGAGGAAGATGAAGGAGGGACAATATCATCATCAATAAAATATATCAGACCATTTTTAAATGATGGATAATGTCCCACTTCCCTTCTTCTATATGGAGAAACTCATTAATGTCAACATCATGCAGATCCCAAGGAGCCATTTCTTCAAGCTTTGTATAACAATCAATGGGGACTCACCAGGGTGGATTCAAAAATCCTTGAGAGATCCTTGCTTCACCCTGCAAGAATTGCATTTGAGGTTCAATGAAGAACAAGGGCTTTGTTCTTCTAATGGATTCACCAAATAAGGATATGTATTATTATATGGGGATAAGACACACACTTATATTAGAAATTAATTAATGGAGCAATGAAATACACAAAATATTGTGGAAACACAAATATAGAAACACATAAAACAATAGACACACAGATATATGTGGTTCGCCCAATTTGGGCTACATCCATGAAGAAACATTCAATCCTTCCTTTTATATTATCCAACAAAATGAAGAGATACAACCTACAGCATATCTGTTGTACTTTCATGTTTGCTCTCACCCAACCTCCTCTCTCTCTCTCTCACTTAGAATAATCGTACAATCGTAATACAATTTCCTCATATAAACCAAGGGTTGCCTTCTAGGGAAAAAAAACCCTAAATTAACATAACTTCTACTGCTAGATCATCTGTGTAATGAACAACCCATATTGACTATAAAATTATAATATTTTACAAGACAATTTTTCATCTATTTTTAGCTTCGAGGGCATTGCCCCCAAACCGCCGCCAAGAGGGGGGGCATAAAATTCGTTGTTCCGCCCTCCTGGCCCCCCCTGACGACGATTAAAAAGGGAAATGTTGTTGCCCCATTAGGAACAGGGACCCAACGCAATTGAAACGCAAAAACTTTGAACAATCACGAAGATAATCAGGCTCCACACCCAACAACTTCATGTCACCTTAGCCAAAACCCCCTTCTCTTTATGGATTTTCACCAATGGGAGGAGTCGCGATAAGGGTAAAATCAGTTGAAATAGATATGTTATGAATAAGGTGCATAATGATCTTACTAGGACTCATTCAAAGAGAGACATAATCAAAGCTCAAGGATTCACAAGAAGCAATTCGCTCTCTATGAAAATACCTAGAAAAGAGGGTTCAATACCTAGGGTTTTATGTTTTTAAGGATTCCAAAGGTCAATACCATTGAGAAAAGGTTTCGTCATATGGATACAAGATAAGCCAAGGCTCATGAAACCTTCAAGAAATTTCTCGAGTTGAGGGAGAAACTAGGGTTTCCCTATTAGGGCAACACCTAAGGCAAGAGATTTTATGGATGAAATTTGAGTGGATGCCCACCAAATTGATAGGTCATGCAACATAGGACCACCTATTGATTTTTAGGTTCTCAAATCACCAAAAATTCTCCTCCCTAAAAATTTTCTCTAAGCCCTAGTTTTTCTTCCTAGCCTTAAAAGGACCAAATTTAAGGAGAGAAAATTATGGAGAAATTTTTGAGATGATCACGAAGGACTTGGACTAGCGCATTGTACTTTGGGCATATGGAGTCAAGAATGATCTAGATAAGCCTAATTCATTTCTAAGGAGGTCGAGATTTGATTCCTTCGGTATCAAAATCCAACATTTACCCACTTAAGGATAAATGGAGTTTCTTGGGAGAGCTTTAAAAAAGATTCACCAATAGAAACATTTATTACATGTTATGCATGAGTAACATATGCAACAATTATATAGATAGCCTTCAAAATTCATTAGACATTCAAAATGATAACATACAACAAAGAGAATTTACAACATAATATGTAATATATCCATCCATTTATCAAAGAATAGCTTGAAAGATGATCCAAATTTAGCTTTCACGCATCAAAATGCATTCCAAGAATCTCCAATAGCCATAAATAAATAAATGTGAGTTCCTCTAAGAGGTCCTAAATTTCCAAGTGTGATGATGAGAGATCTAAAATGAGGTCTCTCTAATATAACTTGAATTAAGATAAGAATCCCCTCCTAAGTCATAAAGTAATTTCAAAGGCCACCCTAAGTCACAGGCCAACTTAGTAGCCAATGTGTAAACATAAGAATAAACCCACAAGAAGGCTAAAATGTTGATGTCGTGCATGTGTAGGCTTCTTGGAGGCATGCGTTGAGGTCCTCATGTGCAAAAATGTGTGTAGAGGGCTCCTAAAATCAATCCTTAAGGGTTGGTCCCTAGAATTCCATGCAAATCATCCTATGGACCCTAGTTTGTGACTTAGGCACAAAACTTGTCTCAATTAGAGGAAATTTTATCCTAAAAGTTCCCATTAAATTTTTATATAATTTCCATGTCATAATATGTAAACCAATCAAAATATTTTAACTTTATAAAGAGGTACATGTAAATCTTTTGGAGGGAAAATAAGAAAAATTGTTTTTCTTAATTGTATTTTTGGTTTATCTCCTTATAATTTTACTCAAATTTCAAGTGTAGACACTCGTTGGATGTGGAATTTAATTCCACATTAAACAAATACCCATTATGCATACTTTTAAGAAGACCCGGATTGATAAAAATTAAAGATACATTAAAAAAACATGTTGAAAACCTACAAGGAGATAAGCCGAAAATACAATTAAAAAAATCAGTTTTCTTCTTTCCCCTCCAAAATTCATAACTCTTATTTTATTATTTTAACTATTATTTTATTTTATTTCCTTAGGAGACCAGTTTTAGGCTGAAATTTCCTCTAATGTGATTCTCTTGGTGGTGAAATAGCCTCATATTACTCCAACATTGAGGGCTCTGAGGATGGTGCTAGCCCTCCCATGTCTCAAGGGTTGAGACAAACCTCATATGAGCCTTAGATCAGTTGCAAAACCACATGATCATTGCTAAGTCAGCAAGGCATGCTGGTTGAAGTGCATCGTCTCATGAATAATGTGGGGTAAAGTGCATGCATACTAAGGTGTTGAGGGTGCCCATGGATATAATGATGCTCTGCAACTGCTAGGAGTTCCATGGCTCTCAATGCTTCTCCTGTAGGGTATCATAATGCTCCTTAGTGGACTTGGGCCCTAGTTTAGTTTTCAATCCCCTAATGAAAACCACCTACCAATCACACACAATATCCAGTGCTACATATTTACCATTAGTTACAATAATCATTAGTGCGTCCAATTGGATCAAGCTTGTTAATCAAGGGAAAAATGGCACTTCATACAAGACTTGCTAGAATTTCCTGAACCCAAAACCTAGTATTTGGTTTCCTAGCAATTATTAACTAAATGAATACACTGTTGATTTCCTAATAAAAATATTTAAAACAATGTAAACTTTGAAACGGGAACTCATATTGTTACCTGTTTTGTAGAGATAGCAAAAAAGTGACCCGATTTTGAAATGGGGCGATGCAGAACACACATGTTTTTTTAGAGCATAGTTTTTGGCACTATAAATTTTTTTATGTACATTGCGTTTTAGAATGGTAGTGTTTTTTATGCTGATTTTAAAAAGTGGTAATTCTACACCAGGCCCTTTTTTAAAAAGGCTTTTTTTCGTTTTTTTTTTCTTTTTTTTTTTTCTAATGTATGAAATGTAAATAATTATCTTGTAAATTTAATAATTTTTGAAGTGGTCTTTTTCTTCATGTTTTCTTGTTTTTATTTTAATTTTAATTTTTTTGTAGTGAGATTTTTATTATTTTGCATATTTAAAGAAGAAGGTCGATATTTTGAATTTTCAATATTCTACATATTTATGCATTGTTAATTAATTTTTCAATCCACATGAAATAATTGTTTCTAAAAAACAATATTTTAACAACTGATATAAAAATAACCATTTTTAACATAAATATAACTAGAAAACAACACGTTTTGATAATTTTTTGCTAGAATTGACATGTCAAAATCACAATTTTTACAAGAAAATTTTAAACAAAAACGGTTAAATAATAGTTTTTTTATGAATTTAATGTCAAAAAAATAATAATAATCACTTTTTTTTTCAAAAAATAATGTTTAACTTAAAAATTAATGCGAAAATCACATATTACAAATATTGAACGCATAACAACCTTCATTGAGTGTATATTATTTTCATAAAATGTCAGTCAAAACATTACAAGTATAACTACTTAATAGTTACAAAAAATTAGCTTGATTTCCAAGCATAACTTAAATTTAATCAACAATGTCACGTAATCCAAACTCTTCGTCCTCTAGAGTTTCATCATTGTCTTCTTCCACAATATTTTTTGTTTCCTTTTGCTCATTTTTGTCCTATAATGGATTTTTGATGTCTGCAAATCTCCCAATGTATGTCTTTCCAAACATTCCATGTAATGGTGGTTGGGGTTCCTTTGCCTTTTCTGCCACACTTGATTCACTAAAGTCCCCTTTCTTCAACCCAATTTCTTGCATTGCATTTGGAAGAAATTGAAGAGCATTAATTCTTTTCTGAATGAAATTGCATTGTATTGGATCTTTTTCAATTGCAATGCAATTTCTTCCTTTTCGAAGGCAACATGCTAGTGTTATACCTAATTATCAAGCACAAAAGAAATAATGAAGTAAATTAGTACAATGACATATTAATTAAAAAATAACATATTGAAATTCAATTCCATATAATAAAACTTACCTGAGCCAGAAAATAAATCCAGAACCCAATCTCCTTTATTAGAACATATGTCTATAAGATAGTTAATCAATAATTGTGGTTTTCGATAAATGTTAACTATCTCTCCTTTTGCTTCTTTGTCTTCATATGTTAGTTTTCTCACAATAGCATCATAAGTCAATATTTAGCTATGACTCTTTCCGTCTACCCGATTAAAAATCATAGACATATAGCTATCATCTTTTGCCCAACTATCAATATGAATGAACTCACAACCATTTATAAATAGTTGATCTTTACAGTTAAGAAGATTTAACTTTTGTCTATAAAATGAAATAGTAAAATTTCAATTAATTTGTACATAAATGAATTTTTCAACATTAATCAAATATACATTTTAAACGTCTTACCATGTAAGCTGCATCCTTGAATTTGTTTTCCCCTTTAAGCTTGAAAATATCATTGTCAATTATGTGTCTGAATGAAATGTCACAAATCTCCATAATAGTGATGAGGTGACTTCTACAAATCCCGTAACCACTTTACTAAGAGCTTGATAAGTATAAGGGTCACTATCATAGTCAATGTTTGGAATATTGAAACCATGGGGAATATCCGCAATAACTAGGGCATAATCCAATTTAGGCATGAGTTTAGCAATGTCTTCACAGTCGTCTTGTATTATTTGATACTGAATAGTGTATTAGCTCATTCCAAATGAAATGAGTAAGAGTTGAATCAAGTTCAACATTTTTAATACATTGCTTCCTCAGTCTTTCGATCTTATTTTTTCAATAAAGGTTATGCAGCTATCTAGTGCTCCATTATCATCCTTCTTCATCTTTTATAAAATAAACAAATATGTGTAAGTTATAAATATTCACTTCTTTTATAACATTGGAGTTCGTTCACCAATGTTTTTTGAAGATGCGCCTTTAAGAGTCTTTGGTCCAGAAAGATTCACAAAAATCTTCTTTGATGCTATTTTCCTAAAAAATAAAAACACATAAATCAGTAAATAATGAAAACATATTAACTTAAATTAACAACAAAAATATATCATAAATTTTTAATTTGTATAATCAGATCATTGAAATTAAAAAAAATATTAACACTAAATAAATTTATCGTCACCCCGCGGGCAGGCGGGCCGCCGGGGTGGCGCGAGGGGAGGCTGTGGCAACAACTTCTACCATTTCTCGCCTCATTGATCTCCTTCTCCATCTTCAATCTACCCCTCAGGGTGGTGCGGGGGGAAGTTGTGGCAACAACTTCTACCATATCTCCCCACATTGATCTCCTTCTCCATCTTCAATCTACCCCTCAAGGGGTAAGCTAAGGGGTAGATTGAAGACGGAGAAGGAGATCAATAGGGTGAGAAATCATAGAATTTGTTGCCACAGCCTCCCCACGCACCACCCCGGCGGCCCGACCGCCCACAGGATGGCCTCTAGGGTGTCGTGGGGGGCTTCCACAACCTTTCCCCTATGCCACCCCGGTGGCCTGCCGGGCGGGGTGGCACGAGAGGGGTTGCGGCAACATCTTCTATCATTTCTCCCCACATTAATCTCCTTCTCCATCTTCAATCTACCCCTCAGCATCCGCCTTGAGAGGTAGATCGAAGACGGAGAAAGATAAATATGAGAAGAAATGGTAGAAGCCCCCCGGTGCCACCCCGCCGACCCAC
>APFE030955069.1:106646-141960 GCA_000404065.3 Pinus taeda
ACTAGGCCCACCATGCTCATGACAGATGTATTGGTTAATTTGGCTCACAAAAAGTATTAATTAAAAAAAAAAAAAAATCAAATCAAATCTACTTCATTAATCTAATTTAAAATGAAAATTTTCAAGGAAAAAATTTAACTAACCTTTCAATTGCGAGAATTCTTGTTGAATATGTTGTTAATAGCAATATATCTATTCCACAAATTCACTCCAAATCTTTCAACAAACCTAAGAAAACCTTGATGTAATGTGAGTAATAGTGATAATGGAATTTAGTATATAAGTGAAATTACGGAGATGTTTTACCGTAAATTTAATGTGAGATTAATTTGTTTTTAAAAAGTTTAACATGTTAATTTTTTATGGCGACGAAGGAAAATATGATAAAGCGAATATTATGGAATTTTTTTACAACGAAGTGAATGTAGGATTAATTTGTTTTAGAATGTATTATAAAAAAAAAAAAAACATTCAATTGTTTAGTAACTATTATATACTTTGACTATTAAAATAATTTAGGTAGAAGTTGTAGTTTACAATTTTATCTTTAATGATTTATTTCATAAAAAAATTTAGTTTGCATTTTTCATTAAATTGTAGAATAAAATAATGAAGAGAAATAAACCTCACAAACTTTTAGAAGGGAAATATTTTTGCGAAACTTTTTTTTTTGGGGGGGGGAATTTTTGGAGGGAAAATTTCTGTCTCTAAGCTATATAATTTCTTTAGGAGACTCTCCATTTGTATCATTCAACATCTTCTATTTGAAATGGATAGATTGTCCTGATAGTGAAGTTTTGATTTATATTGCATTAACATCTTCATCGCGTAACAACTCTATTTATATGGATGAATGTAGCGGGAATTCTTCCACTATGAATAGAAAGTCAATTCTTTCACTTAGTCCTGATCCGAAAGACTATGAGAGTAGCACTGATGAAAGAAGGGATGGAGAATTTCAAATAAATAAAGAGTCACATATTCTACATAGTCCTAATTCGAAGGACTATGAAAGCAGCAGTGATGATAAGCTTGATGACAAATTTCAAAATAATGGAGTATCACGGTGTCCACTTAGTCGTAATTCTAAGGACTATGAGAGCAACAGTGATGAAGAGCATGATGGTGAAGTTCAAAAGAATGGAATGTCACGATGTCCACTTAGTCCTAATTCTAAGGACTATGAGAGCAACAGTGATGAAAGCATGATGGTGAAGTTCAAGAGAATGGAGTGTCACGGTGTCCACTTAGTCTTAATTCTAAGGACTATGAGAGCAGCAGTGTTGAAGAGCATGATAACGAATTTCAAAATAATGGAGTGTCACAGTGTCCACTTAGTCCTAATTCTAAGGACAATGAGAGCAGCAGTGATAAAGAGCGTGATAACGAATTTCAAAAGAATGGAGTGTCAAAGTGTCCACTTAGTCCTAATTCTAAGGATTATGAGAGCAACAGTGATGAAGAGCATGATGATGAATTTCAAAAGTATGGAGTGTCACAGGTGTCCAGTTAGTCCTAATTCTAAGGACTATGAGAGAAGCAGTAATGAAGAGTGGCATGATGAATTTCAAAAGAATGAAATGTTACAATGTCCTCTTAGTCCTAATTCTAAGGACTATGAGAGCAATAGCGATGAAGAGCGTGATGATGAATTTTAAAAGAATGGAGTGTCACAATGTTCTCTTAGTCCTAATTCTAAGAACTATGAGAGCAGCAGTGATGAAGGATGGGATGATGCACTTAGTCCTAATTCTAATGAGTATAAAGGTAGCAGTGACAAAGGACATGATGTAACATTTTCAGTAAGTAAACAATCACATTTTTTACGTAGTCCTAATTCTATGGACTAGAGAGCAGCACTGACAATGCACATGAGGAAGAATATCCAATGAACATAGAGTCAGATTTTCCATTCAGTCTGAATTCGAAGGACTATGACAGTAGCACTGAAGAAGGGGAAGATGAAGAATATCCTCCAAGTCAGTGTTTGAAAATCACAGTTGATCATAGTGTGGATAACATTCCTCTTAATGATGATGAAAATCCTTATACAAATGATGATCCAATGATGGAGATGCTGCCAAAAAATATTGTATCGAGGAGTAGGAGCAGACCTTTTCGTATCAATGCAAGATGTTCTAGTTATACAAGGGGTAGAGCAGAATATCTGACGAGAAGAAGTTCTATCAGCGCACTCATTTCAAGTGAATGTTGCCAAAAAGATTGCTTGAAACATATGGATTTCAAATTTGCATTAGGGAGCAAGAAGAGATATTTGTCAATGAATAAAAGCATGCAAAATTCATATTTAGTTGAGTGCATGCAATCTACATTGTCAGGTTATGATTATCATATTAGGACTTTCTTTATCTATAGAAAAGCTTTCAAAATGTTTCATTTGATTGGGAATTTTCGTCTGTCGAGAATTCAAGAAAATTTGGAAAATGATTCCACATTTTATTCAGAAGTACGTCATAAAAGATAGTTTGGGCCATTATCAAATACTGCAATGTCATGGATGAAAGATTTCTTTTCAAAGCATGGAGAGTGTATGCCAAATAGAGAGACAATACATATTCTAGATAATTTTTCAAGACGAGAAATCTACAACTTATACAAAGAATATGCAGAAGGTGTAGAGGGACATGGGCGGTTTATTACATATCAATATTTTGTGAAGGTATGGAAGAAAGAATTCAACAATGTTCGTATTTCTAAAAAGACAAGGATGGGGATTTGCAGTACATGTGTTTCTCTTAAATAAAAAAGGGACAAATGTGAAGGGTCATAAAGAGGTAAGCATTCATAACTTTAACTTTTAAAATTGTATAGTCATCAATTATGAAAACATATTTCTTAATGGCTTTCTTTTATGTTGTGTAGATTCAATTGTCAAAAAACTTCAGGAGCATCACGAACAACAAACAAATGAAAAGAAAAGGTTGTACAAGCATCGAAAGAAGTGTTATGATAATCCGACTAAATATTTGGATTTGATAATTGATGGTATGGACTAGAAGAAAACACTTCTACCACATTTTGTTCGCACACCCAAACATTTACAAGAGGAAAATTTTATTCAGTATCACTTGGTCGGTTGTATAGTCTTCAATGGAAAAATGTTTCCAAGGGTGTACTTCACATCTCCAAATATTCATAATGATGCAAATATGACCATAACCATAATTCATGATGTGCTTTCTCATTGGTCTGGTAATCTTCCTGAAGTTTTGTATCTACAATTGGACAACACTTGCTGTGAAAAGAAAATCAGGTTGTTTTTGGATATCTAAACATGCTTGTTGAATTGAGAATTTTTCAAAAGGTAAAGGTTGGTTTCCTTCTTTTTGGGCACACTCATGACCATATTGATCAGATGTTCAGTCGTTTTTCAATCACATTGAGAAGGAAGGAAGTTGAGATCTTGTCATCATTAATTGAATGTATTAAGAAATTATACATGCCAGAGCCTACTTTTGATGTGTTGGAAGAAACTGTTGACATGCGAAGGTTTATTCTAGGATCATATGGTGAGGGGAATGCATTGAACAAATTAATGGCATTAGCTTCCAACATCAATTTCGTATCAAAAAAATTGATGGGAAAACACTAATATGGGGCAAGAAGTATTCAACTACTACAAAATGGGCACCGTCATCAGGTTTGCAATTTTTGAAGTTCATTCCAAATCATCCAATATTTGCATCAAAAATATTGTTATTAGAATCAATTGGTGAAGTTCGTAATGCACGCAAACAAAATAGAAATATAAATTATTCTGATTGCCTAGAGGAAATTAAAAAATGTATTAGATATACATATGAGTACTTTGACATTGTTGATTCAGTTTGGTGGGAGTCATTTTTCAATAATCAAAGTGATATCATTTCAACAACAACAAATGAAGATATACCTTTGAAAAATCCATTTATTTGGCCACAAAATGTGTCGAATGAACATGAGGAAATAAACATTGTTGAACAACAACAATCTCATGGTATTATTAATTCTTCACAGGCAAAAGAAAGAGAGATGTATATTGGTTCCAAAAGATCTCGTGCACAACGTGAAGCCATGCAAGACCTTTACAGGGGCTCAGTACAGGATATTAAGGAGGGTTGCATGATCGCAGTGCTAGCAGATGGAGATCCAAATGGCTATCCATTCTGGGTTGCTAAAGTTATAAAGGTCTTTACAGAAAATGAGGATGTTACAAGTGTTGAAGTAAATTGGTATGCCACAAATACACACCCATTCAATGGTGTATATAAGCCAGAGATGGTAGTTGATAAAAAAAAATGGCGGAAAGAGAAAAAGAAAGGGTACGAATATAAATCGATGCCGCACAAACATATTAAAATTGGAGGATGTTGACATACTTGTTTATGACTTCAATTTAACAAAGAGAGGAACTCTTCGCTTCAAATCGATAGAGATTCTGAAAAGGTTGTTACCAGAAGGAATAGTGTTGAGATGGGAGTCTACTGAAACCAGTCGTAAATCTAGAATAATTTTGAAACTTGAAATGGTGGGCATGCATGTGGACTCAAATGGGGCACTAGTTGATGAAAGAGAAGAATATGGAACATCTCCGTCAGCATCCAGTCACTCATCTGAAGATGTGAATTCTGATGGTGTACAAGAAAATATGAGTGATTTTGAATAATTGTTTAAGATAGTTTATATAACTGATGTATGCATCGTATCTTGAAATAAAAATTTTGATTTCCATATGGTGTTAAATTAGAAGTTATGAGTCATTTTTATGTTGTTGGATTATATGTCTTAATTATGATATTTTTTTTTTGTTTAGAATATCTATAATGAAACATTAAATTAGAGATATAATGTATGTTTCATTCAATATACAAATAATGACTTTTGAACTCATTTAGTGATGTAATTTGTTCATAATGTCATGGTTTTTTAATTTTATGGTTGAAAAAATTTCAATTTCTTTTGTATCTAGCATGTTATGGTTGAGAACATGTTGAATTTATACTTAGGAAAGAAAAATGGTATTCTACCAAAAACATTAGTGTGTTTTTTTCCTCATAAACAACTTTGTTATCCACACTAAAAATTTGGTTTTTACTAGCAATTTTTTTAAATTCTGAACATTGACCCTAAAAAAAAATCATCATTCCAGTATCATCACTTTTTCGTTTTCAAGCTATATTTTGCACGAAAATTTCGTTTTCATTGCCATTTTTAAAACATGTTCAAAATTGTCCCTAAAAAAAAAAAAAAAAAAACCATCATTCCAGTATACACACTTTTCGTTTTTAACACTATTTTTGACGTTTTTTCGGCATTTTTTGGCCAAAGTACCCGTTTTGAGTTTATAGTTCCCGTTTCAAAGTTTACATTGTTTTAACGAAAGAAAAATTACTTGATCTCCATGATGTACCATAACTCCTTCTCCTTAAATAATAGAACAATATGCTCCTTCCATGGGCTTAAACTTCCTACCTCATCCGACTAATCCTCATAAGTTAACTTAGTAGACGTCTTTATAAAACTAACCAACAATTAAATTTCACCCTTTGCATGTTGCTCTTTACAATGTCGTAAACCATGCTCAGTCTTTAATATGTGGCTCTGTTAGCTTAGGCTTCCTATAGGTTGGTTGCGGACTAAATTCCACCCACAATCCAAACCAGTCATCACTGCTCTACCTTAGTCACTTTGTGTTATCAACTTCACCTACATGATGCCACTACATCGACCCCTCTTGACATTGAGTCAAATTCCTCACATATTTGTGGCATTAAAATACTATTCACGTCTCTCTCCACAACCTCATGGTGGCATGGCCCACGACTACATCATGACCCATAACCATGACCATGCGTCTCATGTTGTTCCACCACAACCATGGGCTTGTCAATGTAATTCAATATTGTTCACCACAACCATGGCTCGACGTTCTTGCATAGCCACTGGCTCAGCCCACAATCTAGCACACCATGACAAATCAACCACCCTTTGCTCAATCTCCACAATAATAGCTTCACCTTCCACAATCTTTGCACAATCTTGATGGGCTCTTCCTGTCTCAGCATCGACCAAATCTGTCAACTAGGAGGCTCTATCAGTTTGGTCACTACCACAAGCTCGAGTTCTAGCCATCACTTGACCCTGTCGACCACTTGTACACAACCATGAAGTGTTAACCAACGACTGGGTTTTGTGTTTGGTTATTATTTTTTTTTGTTGTTTGGTCATGTTGAACTCACCTCCAAACCCCTGCACTTGTGTTGGACCTTGGTTTCATTGTTGTTGCTCGGTTGATTGGCTAGCCGCCAGCTTCCTTAGAAACGACTACTACTGGTGGCTTGGTTGATAGCTAGCTAGCCTAACAGTCTACCACAACACAACCCATTCATACTCATTTTCTTAATTATTATTTTTCAAATAATAATGGAACCCCCTTATTTTTCTTCTTTACATTCATTATTTTTTTGAATCGTCCTTTTTACTTAGCTCAAAAAAAAAATCGCGTTCGTATGATCCTACCCAACCTAGCTTTGGCGATCCGATATGAATCGACACCTATAATTCCAAGATCGATTCAAAATTGGGGCTTTGATACAATGTTAGAATTTCTTGAATCCAACACCTGGTATTCGATTCCCAATAATTATTAACTGAATGAATAAACGCCTAAGTTCCTAACCAAAATATTGAGCAGAAGAAAAATTACTCGATTTGAATCGCACACATAAACAAATTTCTGTCCAATCAACCATTATTCATTAATAAATTAATCACAAAACTTATTTGGGCTCTCATCTTGGGATAATGGCACAACTGAGATAATACAAAATTGATCACCAACCTCACTATACTCTCTTAGACCCAGCACACGGTCACTAAGAAGCCTCTCTTAGTATCGTATTTTTTTTGTGTTTTAGCTTCTCACTTTAGGCACAATTTATAACTTTCCTAAGCTAATAATGATGGCCAAAATTAGCTCGTCAAGTTAACCAAAGCTAAGTTACTTTACTTTAGTTAACTTCCCTATCTTTAGCTTTCTCTACTTTGACTCAAGTATAGGTCATCAATTTAGTTTGTTTTACATGAAAATTTCATGCATGTCATGTGTAACATATTCACATGTGTGCAACTCACTTTCACACTTTTCATGTCGCATGCAAGCCCCTAAAGAGGAAGGTCTTTCTAGTCAAGACACAAGACTAGAAGTACCTTCTAAGATACAAAACTCAAGGAGGCTTCCTTTCTAAATTTGGGGCTTTGATCACATAATAGTGCTACCTCCCTAGGTAGGAGTGGCTAATGGACGACCCCATTGGGTGTTCCCATATCCTAAGGGGAAAGATAGGTACCCGGTACATCCTTTAATCAATAGGTGGCATGTGAATAATGATGGAACATAGGGGAAAAGGGGTCTCAAGGCCAAATTCCATGGTCAAAGGGGTAGAGATGATGAGAAATTCCACATTCTAGGTGCACAGATGTGAGGAGGGAGAAATCATGGATGCATAAGTCACCCCGACCTTTGTTTTTCCACTCCTCTTATTTCTTTTTTCTTTTTCTTGATTTTTCTTTGTATTACTGCTCGAAGCCCAAGGAAATGACGACATGCTTTAAATGATGTGTAGCAGGGGTTACTCCCTTAATGGTGGAGAAATTCATCACCCACCAGGGGTTGGGACATGCAAAATTTCTTTTCCATGATGTGGTAGGGAAACATTGATCTCAGGGACTGAGTGATCACCATAATGGTAAGGGATAGAGCTCATGCTTGGATTTTTCCCACGTGTCAATGTTAGTGTCCCGACCACCTTTTGCATTTTATAATTTTCTTTCTTTTGTTTCTTGCTTGTGGCCATGATATTTCTTTCCTTTTATTTTAGCTGCACCAACCTCCCATGGAAAAATTTCAAGGCTCGACCCAAATATGCAGAAAATGGGAGGGGGTGTGCTAAATCCCAATGGACCAATGGTTAAGTGAACCTGGAGATGGGAGGTGGATTATAGGGCTCGTAATGTATGGAGGGAAGTGGGACAATGGGACCATGTTATCTTAATCATGGTTTCCAAAGTATTTCCCTTCCTAAAGCCATGGGTCGTTACGGGAGGTCCCACTGGACTAGGATTGAATATTAACCCCCCATCCAAGGTGAGGGAACAAAACCATAGTCAAAACTTCTCCTTCTTCCAAGTCACCCCATAATCCATGTCAAGTGACCAAATGAAAAAATAAGCATAAGCACTCGATTGCATAATGAATAAAGTACCCCTTGGATCAGATTTCTCTCCTTCCAACACGTGCTCTTGACAAATGGGCGAGGAAACATGCAATTGACGTAGGTGGTAGAGATAAGAATGACACATCACATCAGTTAAACGGTGGTTTTTAGGGGTTGTTGGATGTTAGCTAAATCAATGACCAGGAGAAAATTTCTCATATGGGGTCACCCACTTTTAGTGGGCAACACAACTTGTTGGCATCCTGTAGTTTTCTACCCCTTTCCCTTATAGCTAGACTTTCCCTTTGTTTTCCAATCGACCTTGTAATCATATTTGTGCTTGGATTGTTCATAGCAGTACTTCAACTTCCTAATAACATCCTTTAGAGTTTGTGGCTCATAAAACTCTATTCTTTCTTTGAACACTTGTGGAAACCCATTGAGATACATTTGAATCTTTGATTTCACATCCTTGAGTTAGGGAACATATCTCAAAAACTCTAAGAATTTGGTTGTATATTCATTAGTTAATAGATTCCCTAACTTGAGCTCATAAAATACCTTGGTTTTGTTGTCATAGTACCTCTCAGACAAGTACTTCTCATGAAAATATCTGTCAAATCTCCTCCAGAATAGCTCTTCTTCTTGACCTCTTCACCTCTTCATAAAATGTAGGAGGGTTTTCCCTCTTGAACTCTTATGGCACATTAAATCCTTTCCCTTGCTTCTTTGTTAATAATGCCTTTTTGTTTCAACGCTAGATAGTTGTTCATAATTGTCCATCCTCCTCTCTAGAGTGCTTAGAGGAGTTCCACCCCTCTTTGTATCCTCACTTCCCTTCCTATGTATTTTCTTGTATCTGCTACCTCCTACAACATCATCCTTCAATTCTTGTCTTCCAAGGCTTGATGAACTTTGCTTAAACTTGTAGCTAGTTCTGAGATCATGGTGTTTCTCTCTTTTGATCTTGAAATATTTTCAGTATTTCTACATTCACGTATGTTTGCTTTTCTTGGGCTTGAACAATCTTCTCATTGTTAGCCTTGCTTCTCCTTAGCTCATCCCTCAGACTTTTAAGAGTATCCATCCAATCACGAGAACCCTCTTCTCTCTTTTTCTCTATTGACTCATATTCATGACCATGTTGGGATCTATCAGTGTTATATTGACCATTCTACTACTCATCCCTTGTTCCTTGGTGTCTTCTTATGCATTTTCATACACACCCCTATTAGCCAATCAAATATATAGCAATCATATTTACTCTCACCTCGCTTCAACTGCAATAAGCCTATAGGTGTGTATCCATTTGAACATCACACCTCAAGTTAGCATATCAGTTAGAAAATAATAATCATATAAAATTCAATACTTGCATACCACATGCAATCCACAATTAGAAGCTACAACCAATAAACATCATCAATCTAGGTATCTTTTACACTCTATAACAGAGTTCTAGAACCATGTTTCTAGGCCCCATCCAACCCAATGTTGAGCCATTCTCTTAGCATTAATTTGCAATGTACTCCAGTACATTACCATATTGCATTAGAGTCCCAAATATTTATTTCCAAATGTCTAGTGTTGAACCTTCTGCTCTGATACCACCTTGTAATGGTGCCTCCCACCGCCTTGGACTCTCCAAGCTGAATGGGAGATGTTACTTTTCCCTAATCCAACTTCCATGGTCCCATTATGGAAATGGGGTTACAAAATTCCTCCTTTCCAAAATTTAGCAAAACCAACTTTGGGCTACACCATAGCATTCATCTCATTGAGATATTTTTCATGATATAAATTTTATCGAAATATGACACCCATATCAAAATTGATGCCCCTTTTAAAATTTGGCCACTAACCCTTTCCACATCCAGAAGTACTGCCACATGGGTGTCTTAACTAGCCTAGGTGGAAATGCCACTTCACCCGCAACCCCCACCATGGCTCTTGCAACACCCTCACGTTAATCCTTCAACAATTTCCCACTAAGTTTCCATAGCACGATGGTGATTCCACATGTAAAGTTTCGGGTGGGTTTCAAGTTCACTAGCCTCTGTTAACCACGAAATACATCATTTGAATCACTCCAATGATGAGATAACCCCGCGACGCAATGATAAATTATCTACCAAATTATGAAGAATATTCTTGTCTATAGCTCTCGTTAACTCCACATCACCAGCTTATAAAACTTCCTATGAACTGTGATCCACGATATCATCATGTTGGCATCACTTGCCCACCTCGCCTCTTCTAGAGGTACCATATACCATACAAAAAACAGGCCACATGGCCATCCGAAAGGGCCATTTTTTCCTACCATGTGTCATGTCATACGTGTGCCACACCAAAATCCCATCCATGTCATCCTTCCATGTAGACCTTGTCCTAGGTCCAACCAGAGTCTTGATTCCTCATACAGTGCAATAAACTATCATTATAATAAATTTCTAATGTTTGTCATGGATCCCTCCTACAACACCTTCACATTGTCGTTCCCCGCCCTCATGTTAGGATAAGGAGAAGACCTTCATTCAAGGAAGCAACACAAATGATAAACTATATTGTTTAGTGATTGAAATACCTTCCATCTTGGGGTCTCCATCATCGCGCCACCTACACAACTTGCCACCCCATAATGTTTTGTGGCGTGACCTCATTAAGTAACGGGAAACTTCCCGTGAAGTTCCCACTAACACTTGGTGGTTTTTCTCAGTCTGCCTCTTACTTCTGTGCTATAGCAACACATAGTGGAGCCCATTGGCTCTCATATATAGAGGTGACAACTCCTTGCTCATGGGATTTACACTCGATCAATCCTAAGGGGGCATTAAACCAAATTCGCCCCATGTTATTCACAGGCCTTCTCGACCATTACATAAAGGTTGGTCGACCATTTACAAGTGCTCATAAAAGGAGTATAAACATACAATCAATGTATTCATTGATTAACCATTAACATGAACCTGTTAATACATAATTCATTCATGAGCATACATATATTATCCATACAAGAACATCTCACATCATAGAACTTATAAAGCCCTTACGAATAAGATAACAACTCACAATACATTGTGTTCCAACACAAAGATATACATTTCTCTTGAAAGCCAATCAAGCAAGTACCGTATCACAACATAAACAATATTCACATTATATAAATAAGCATGGAAATGCAAGTAGTCACTTATATTAATAATTAGATGACTAGAAACTAAGAGAGGGACTTCAATTATCCGCCTAATAGACTGACTACATTGTTATTATTTCTTGCAGTCAACTACCCTAGAGCCAGATTTGGGGTCTGAGGAGGTAATTTCTTAATATTTATAAACGATTCAACCTCCTAGGTGGCCTTAAGGAAATGGAATAGATGGAAACACATCATACAAACCTTCCATATCAGTTATAGGACCCCTAAGAACCATCCCAACACTTCTGGTAACAAAACCCTAGGTCCCATTGAGGTTTTAGACCTCTTAACCTCTAGATGCTCCCATGTTATGGGCCTGACAACGTTCAGGAGACTCTAGACGCTCTCATGACAAACCATGCCAGCGTCCAAGGAATATTTTTCTTAGTGTTGTGCCAGCATCCCCGACGTTTGAGCAACTTTTTCAAGCCCAGAGCCTAGGTCACTGCCCAGAATTTATTAACACCTTCAGAATAGAAAGATAACAATGAAACAAAGATGTAAATGCAAATACTTGAACAAGCCCTTAACTGGTCCCCTATTAGCCATGGCAGGTATTTCGTCAAACATATCACAAATATGTAATCTACAGGTGTAAACAACATATCTAAACATAGGAGTCTCATACTCATCTGAGAATCGCTAAGAAGCATTGATGTCTCAACACATTAGTTGTAGTTTCATCCATTAGGTCATAGATACATTGTTGATTTGTTTACAAGTAAAAACATGAAGAGAGTCATACATAGATATTGTCATAAAACATATACATAATCAACATAATAGAAACATAAATACCAAGGAAACCACAACCATATGATCCACATATAAACCAGTACAATACTCATAGAAATACAAGGAGAAATAACCTCATATTGATGATGAAAAATAGAAACTCGAGATGAGACTACCACATTCCACCCGACTCTAGAATGGTTGAGCCAAATCTCTCTTCAGTTATTCACCCTCGTGCCATATTCCAAGCATGAATGTGGGATATCATAGAACACATCAATCCAAAACCATCCAAGGGTTCTAGATTCCATCCACCTCAACACATAAAATAGTGATTTCACCTCACTGTCAAACATCACAAAACCATCATCGGATTGGTCTCTACCCAAGCCTTCTATGGCTCTAGAGTGTTTGTTACAACCAATTCTTCCAGGACTAGTAACTCAACCCACATCTTATTCTGGGCTTCCAAAGCATTTGTCCAACCAGGGCTTCCAGGACTAGTAACTCGTCCCACCTAGGGCTTCTAGAGCATTTTCCAACCAAGGCTTCCAAGACTAGTAACTCAATCCAAGTTGTTAAAGGGTGTCCAGAGCGTTTGTCCAACCAGGGCTTCCAAGAACTAGTAACTCAACCCAAGCTAAAGGAAACATGAGAACCAACCAAAACAAAACAAGGAAATAAATCCACAATCACCATGGCTATCCAGGAAATGGAAAGGCTAAAAAAATCCGCTATCAATCCAGACAATCCTCCATGCAAGTGACAGATGATGACCAATAAACCACATGCATATTCCATGTATGCCACTGCTAGTGAGGAAAACATACATGCAACTCAGTACCTGCAAGAAAAACCCATTGTAGTTGTTGATCTTGATGTCCTCTTGCGCTTTCCTGCTCTTCCTTTGCCTTCTGCCACACCCTCCACAAGTGCTCCAAGAAAACCTTAAGTGTCCGAGAGTGAGAGAGAGAGAGAGAAAATAATGAGAGAGCTCCAAAATTGAATTAACAAAAGTCTATGAATTGATTCTTAAAAGCATTTTTATCAATTAGGCCTCTAGTTTCTTCATTTTCCATTATTTTCCTTCAATTTCCTCCTCACATATGACCTTTCACCTCCCTTTTCTCCTAATTTCCATTTATTTCATAAATAAATGTGCCAAAAATGTCATTTTTTTCCATTACCTTTGCCAATTTCATTAGCCATTAATAAACCAATGAACACCCACACTAGGATGTCTTACTCAACATTCAACTTGGAATAAGTGTCCCATCAACCGTGGTTATTATTTTTCCTTTATTAACTTGCATTACATGGAATTTTCATGAAGGTTGTTATAGAACCCTCCCCCTTAAGGGAACACCATCCTAGGTGTTCAACAACACCTATAACCATAAGACTGTTGTAAGCAAAACATACTACCTATGGAGCTTTATGACTTAGCTTGTTGGAGAATTTACAATGATCAACCTGCTAAGAAGCAAACTAACATGAAAATGTAACAAACATAACAACATAATGACATGACACCCATACCACTTGTTGGATCTTTATAACATAGCTCATGGCGGTATTTACATCCATATACATATGTACATATACCAATCATCACCAAAACATGTACCAAGACATATATCAAAACATAAACCAAAACACCATACCAAAATTTCTTTGCCTCAACCAAGAAACAATGAAGGATACATAGCCCACACCTGATCTGACATATCTCATGCAGCTTCATCGAGCCTAAAGTGCTTCCATTGCACCTTAACTTTCTTGATTACTCGGTTCTGGAGCATGAACACCTTTTTTTGCAAAATACACTAAGGCTCCGGCTAGAATTATCCATCTGGTTCCACTTGCAATATAGATCATTCAATCACATGATCAACATCTTTAACATACTTCTTAAGTAATGACACATGGAAAACATCATGGACTTTCACTATCGGAGGCAGTGCAAGTTGATAGGTTATTGACCCAATCCTCTCAATAATATTGAAGGGTCCACAAAACCATGGTGCCAACTTGGCATGTGATCCAATATGCAAGCAGCTCTTCTTTGGTTTGATGCGCAAGTACACATGTTCCCCAACATGGAACTCCTTGAACAACCTATTTTGATCTGCATATATCTTTTTCCTATTTGTGTTGCCTTTAGATTCTTCTTTATTACATGCATTTCTCGTTCCATGTCCACCAACATGTTCGATCCAATCAACACCTTGTAAACTAGATCACTCCAACTGATGGGAGTATTGCAACTATGCCCATACAATGCCTCAAACGAACTCATATTCAAATATTCTCAGTAACCATTGTTGTAAGTGAACTCTACTAGTGGAAGATACTCTTTCCACTTTCGCTGCTGATGCATCACATACATACTCAACATGTCCTCCAATATCATTTTGACCCTCTCTGTTTGTCCATCAGTGTGGAAATGATAAGCTATATTGAAGGCCAACTCTGTGCCCAAACCTGCAAACAACTCCTTCCAAAACTTAGAAGTGAACTTTGCATCGTTGTCTAACACAATCTTCTTTGGAACTCCATGCAATCTGATTACATCTCTGATGAATACTTGTGCTACATCGCTAGCTAAGAATGTAAACTTCACTGGAATGAAGCGTGCAACCTTGTCAACTTGTCCACAATAATCGTGATGGAATCATGGTATCTCACTGTCCTCAACAAACCTATGATAGTGTCCATGGAAATGACCTCCCATTTCCATTCTAGAGTCACAATCGGTTGTAGAATTCCACCTGAATGTTTACACTCTGCCTTCACCCTCTGACAATCAAAACACCTAGCCACAAACTCTGTTACATCCTTCCTCAGATTCGACCAATAATAAAATCTCTTCACTACTATCAATGTCTTCTAATAGCCTGGGTGACCTGAATATGGTTTCGCATGAAACTCCCTCAATATCACCTTCTTGAGATCACTATTGTCTGGCATATATATGATGTCTCTAAATCTAACAAATCCATTTGTTGTAAGGCAATATTCCACATCCTGTGCACCTGCAACTGTACCTGTACTATTACATGTACATGTACCTGTACAATCACCTGTACATGTACCTGTACTCTGTTACAACTTGTGCATAATCTCCATATACCTGATATCCTACTAACCTGTCTACAATATCCTATCATGTAAGTCTGTCCCATAGGAGCTCATAGTTGTTAGGTGATTTACTTGTATCTGTTTGCTAAGAGCATCTACCACCCTATTATCTTTACCTTTGATAATCCTAATCTCAAAATCGAACTCAG
The DNA here is from genome assembly GCA_000404065.3 of Pinus taeda. NCBI lineage: Eukaryota > Viridiplantae > Streptophyta > Pinopsida > Pinales > Pinaceae > Pinus > Pinus taeda. The sequence goes on from APFE030955069.1 coordinate 122,087, forward strand.
TGATTGTGGCCAACCACCGAGCCTATCTACCATTCATGTTTGGTTGGTCAAGTAGAAACCGCAAACCGTTGTAATCACTCATCAACACAAACCTATTGCCCAGAAGGTAGTGCCTCCACATCTTCAATGCATGTATGATCGCTACCAACTCAAGATCATGCGTGGGGCAGTTCTGCTCATGGTCATTCATTTTTCGCGACTCATAGCATACCAGTTGTCCATCTTGCATAAGAACTCCACCGATTCCTTTATTGCAAGCATCTGTGCATACTACGAACTCTTTTTTTGGATATGCAATCTTTAACATTGGTGCATGTGTCAACAACTACTTGATCTACTTAAAACTAGCCTCACACTCCTCTGTCCATTCAAACTTATTACATTTTTCTGCAATTATGTGATAGGATAAGAAATTTGCAAGAATTTCCTGATGAACCTCCAGTAATAACCTACCAACCCCATGAAAGATCTCACTTCATGTACATTTCTAGGAGCTACCCACTCCATTATGGCCCTTATCTTTTCTGGATCTAGTACAATTCCCTCCTTAGAGACAACATGTCCCAAGTAATGTACCTCAGTCTAGAGGAAACTACACTTGTTGAGCTTAGCATACAACTAATGCTCTCTCAACAACCTCAACATTGTTGTTAAATGCTCGACATGTTCTTCCTCATTTTTAGAATATACCAATATATCATCAATAAAAACAATAACAAACTTATCCAATTACGAACACAACACATTATTCATCAAGCACATAAAAGTAGTTGGAGCATTAATCAAACTTAATGGAACTACGACAAACTCATAATGCCCATGCCTAGTCTAGAAAGTTGTCTTGTAAATGTCATCCTCTTTGATGCATACCTGGGAATATCTAGATCTCAGATCAATCTTCGAGAACACTTATGCTCCCTTCAACTGATCAAACAAGTCATCAATCATCGGCGACGGATACCTATTATTAATGGTCACTTTGATCAATTGTCTTTAGTCAATGAATAATCTAAGAGTGCCATATTTGTTCTTCACAAAAAATATTGATGCACCTCAAGGTGATACACTTGGCCTAATGTATCCCTTGTCCAACATTTCTTTCAACTGTAGCTTCAACTCTACCAACTCAGGTGTACTCATCCTATAAGGTGCCTTTGATTCTGAAGTTGTCCCTAACACTAACTTAATAGAAAAATATACCTCCCTATGAGGTGGAAACTCTAAAATATCCCCAAGAAATACATCTTGGAACTGTTGTAGAATTGGGTACTTGCTCAAAACATCTCCATCCTCAACCTCCTTACCTTTGTCACTAGAAATGTGCACTGTGAATAACACACACCCTTTCATGTGACTATGTTTTACCTGCATAGGTGTCACCATCCTAATGGATGTGGCTTTCTTCTTTCCTTGTAAGACTCTCGGTTCCCCATTTTTATTAAAGCACTCAATGGATTTATCATAACAATCTACCTTGGTTCTATGAAGGTACAATCAATCCATCCCCAACAACATATTGTATGATCCTAATGAAAATACATTCAAATGTGTTGCGGTAAGCATACCATTCAAATCAAATGCACAATCTCTTACCCAATGATGAACTCACTTATTTGTACCTATATCCAACTGCACTAACCAAAATTTTGCATGCAATTCTTTATTCAAACCACACTTATCCACCAAGTGAGGACTAACATAGCTATAATTAGATCCAAGGTCAATCAAAATAGAAATAACTTGATCACAAATCTTACGTCCATCTCAATGATAAATTCCTATTGATCTGCCTGTTTATTATCCAATGTTAAAGAATATGAGGAACACTCTGACCAACAATCCATCAGTTTATGCCTCATATGCACTGTATGTCTAAGGCCTACCACCTTGATTCTGCAGACAATCTCTCCTGCAATGATCTTTACCAAAATTTCAACACTCTATAAGCTTCCATCTTGCATCCTTGTTCTGCTCCTTCGATCAATGTCCCTGTCCTCTGTCAGATGCATTGAACTTCTTAGGTGACGTTATGTTCTTTTTATCTGACCTGTGACCACCATGTGACCTACTACCATATGCCCCATTAGTTTTTTCCTCCTTCTCATGGCCAATCTGAAGTGGCCCCTCTCGCTGCAATTCTGACAAACTCTGAAGTATCGATGCATTTACCTATGTTGGTTTCTCTTGTGCTTGTATGATTCGGTCATTGTTTGCCTTACAACTCCTTATTTTCTCCTTTAATATTCTTAGTGTATCTTCCAAATCGGAAGAATTCCCAACACCATATTGCTCGTCTAATCCATAGGAAGAGTCTTTATAGTCTACCATCTTGCTATACATTTTGATATTCTTCCTGCAAGGTATATCATGTCAGCTAAACCAAATCACAATAAATCAACATACCTTAGTATAGTTCAGGGAGGATACTTCGTCTGCAAGATCAACAAATCAACGTGATATATGTATAACATAATCATGACAACATATAAAAACATAACACATAAGCATATAACCATGTAACCATCATTCTAGCTAAGGTCTAGTCATCGATGCGTGACCTTATCAACAACACATATCACGACCTTGTGCATGAAAACAACCACCACATCAATGTGCACTTGATCAAATATGAACATTAATGTGCATAAGCAATGCATACTCAACCATACACTCATTATGACACACTCCACAACAACACCATCAACTTCCCATGGTGACATCACTACAACCATGACCCATACCATACAAATGCAACAAGCACATGGTCCTACAACACAAGAAACACATATAAAACCGAAATGGATTCATAACCAACACACAACCCAACCAGTCTGAAGGGTGAATCCTGCTCCAATACCACTCTGTAACACCCTCCTCCCACATCTACCCAAGTAACCGGCCAGCCGGCATAAACATGTGACGAGAGGCTACTATTATTGGATTCAACCTCCTAGGTGACCTTAAGGAAATGGAATCGACGGAAACACATCATTCAGACCTTCCATATTAACTACAAGACCCATGAGTACCATCCCAACACTTCTGGTAATCAATCCCTAGGTCCCACTGAGATTTTAGACCTCTTGACCTTTGGATGCTCCCATGTTATGGGCCTAACAACATCCAAAATGCTCAGCATGCTCTCATGCCAGTGTCCAGGGACTATTTTTCTTAGTGTTGTGCCAGTGTCCCTTGCATTTGAGCCACTTTTTCAGGCTCATAGCCCAAGTCACTACCCATAATTTATTAACACCTTCAGAACAAAAAGATAATAATGAAACAATGATGCAAATGCAAATACTTGAACAAGCCATTGACTGGACCCCTACTAGCCATGACAGGCATTTCGACAAACATATCACAAATATGTAACCTATAAGTGTAAACAATAGGTCTAAGCATAGGGGTCTCATACTCATTTCAGAATCATTAAGAAGCATTGATGTCTCAACACATTAGTTACAGTTTCATCTATTAGGTCATAGATACATTGTTCATTCATTTACAAGTAAAAACATGATGAGTCATAAATAGATATTGTCATAAAACATATACATAACCAACATAATAGCAACAAAAATACCAAGGAAACCACAACCATATGATCCACATATAAACCAGTATAATACTCATAGAAATACAAGAATAAATAACCTCATATATATGATGCAAAATCCAAACCCGGGATGGGACTACCATGTTCCACCTGACCGTAGAATGGTTGATCCAAATCTCTCTTCATCCATTCAACATTGTCCCATACTCCAAGCATGAATGTGGACTTTCATAGAACACATCAATTCAAAACCATTCATGGCTTCTAGAGGCAATCCACCTCAACCCATAAAATAGTGATTCCATCTCACAGTCGGACATCACAAAACCATCATTAGATTGGTCTCTACCCAAGCCTTCTAGGGCTCTAGAGTGTTTGTTCCAACCAAGGCTTCCAGGACTAGTAACTCAACCCACAGCTTATTCCGGGCTTCCAGGGCGTTTGTCCAACCATGGCTTCCAGGACTAGTAACTCCTCCCACCTAGGGCTTCCAAAGCATTTGTCCAACCAAGGCTTCTAGGACTAGTAACTCAACCCAAGATATTACAAGGCTTCCAAAGTGTTTGTCCAACCAGGGCTTCCAGGAACTAGTAAGTCAACCCAAGATAAAGGAAACATGAGAACCAACCAAAACAAAACAAAGAAATAAATCCAAAATCACCATGGCTATCCAGGAAATGGAAAGGCTTGGCAAATCCACTGTCAATCCAGACAATCCTCCATGCTAGTGACAGATCATGACCAATAAACCACATGCATATGCCATGCATGCTAAAACTAGTGAGGAAAACATACATGCAACTTGGTACCTACAAGAAAAACCCGTTGTAGTTGTTGATCTCAATGTCCTCTTTCACTTTCCTACTCTTACTTTGCTTTCTTGCTCCAGAAATCCAAGTATGCCACATCCTCCAAGAGTGCTCCAAGAAAACTCTAAGTGTCCAAGAGAGAGAGAGAGAATAATGAGAGAGCCTCAAAACTAAACTGAAAAAAGTCTTTCAAATTATCATCAGAAGCATTTTTATCAATTAGACCTCTATTTTCTTCATTTTCCATTATTTTCCTTCAATTTCCTCCTCACATGCAACCTGCGACCCTTCACCTCCCTTTTCTCCTAATTTCCACTATTTTCATAAATAAATGTGCCAAAAATGTCATTTTTCCATTTCCTTTGCAAATTTACTTAGCCATTAATAAACCAATGAACACAGGATGTATTGCTCAACATTCAACTTGGAATAAGTGTCTCATCAGCCATGGTTATTATTTTGTCTTTATTAACTTTTATTACATGGAATTTTCACCAAGGTTGTTACACTATGCATGGACACAACTGAGGCCTTAATAAAACAATGCACATGTACAACTTATGCCTCTATAATCAATATGTAGACACAACCCAGGTCTCAATAGAAGCTCGAGGAATATATCCCACTGGTGCATAACAGAGGTTCTTAGAGAGGTTGAGCCTTTTAGGAACATCATAACCACTTCTAAACTCCACTCTACTTGCCCCTTCTCCTCCATCTTGATCCAAAGATGTGCATCAATCCAGAATCTTCATCTAGGTCTTCTTGTGAGGACTTTTCTTTCCTGACTTACCCTTGTGTGTTGACCCTGTTAACAAAATCTACGAGGGAAAGCTTGCAGACTCGTCCTCATTAGAGGCACATTTCCTCCATTAAATGCTTACACAATAGGGTCATCAAACCAACAAGGCTTTAGGTGAAAAAATAAATACAAGGCTTGGGGTTTACAAGCAACTCCTCCTCTTTAATTCTCTGAATCCATGTCCACTTCCTCAACCAGTCAATGTGTTTAGATTTCCACATTATTTATAGAATTACAATTCATAATAATATTTACAAGAGGGATTAACTACAAGGATGTCACACATGACCCTCATTACCCAAAACTCAAGGATTCATTTCCAACTTGATCAACAATTTCCCTTGGAAGTCTTAGGAATTTGAGATGGTAAATCTTATATGGTACATAATAACTTTCATCAACATAACATTCTATGTATTTTTGTTGTAGCAATAGGATTCTAAGTTTCAAAGCATGGAGGAATTGAAATTTATATCTTATGCTTCTAGTTTCAACATTTGGCATCATTGGCTTCCCTTACCCTCCTTGTCTCCCCATCATCCCTTGCCTCCCTAACATTTGTTGCCTCCCATGCTTCTTTATTGATGTTGAAGGTGAGGGTAAATTTGTTTTTCATGCATCTAGAAGAAGGGTTTCTTAGTGCTATACAAAGAAGGCCCCTACCACTTTATGTTAACAACGATCTAAAAAAGTTATGCAATGCAATATCTTTTGATCTTATGTCTCTTTGGAAGCAAGATCAAATAACTCCAGCAATCGATAGATATCTTGTCTCTTGAAGCTATTTTTAATATTCAAAATGGTCTTATGTGATGTAGTATATCTTTCAACATCGTGTCCTTTTGGAAACAGGTTCGAGGCTAACTCCATGAATAGCCAAATCTCTTGCCTCAAAACTTTTTTGTTTGATAGTTTCGATGTATTGTTATTGCTTGCATAAAATTCAAAAATCCTTTAAGGTGAACATAATGAACAAACTTTTTACATATAAATAACAATTACCATTCCTTTTCTTTTATGGATGTACATAATATTGTTTAAAAATGTCAAATGTATAACATAGATAAATGCAAGTTTATAATAATTTGAAACCCAAACACACAATTGAAAATCATTGATTATATTTCAATTATTATTATTTTTCAATTTTAAAAAGATAGATTTTAGTTAAAGGATCTTAGCTTGAGTAGTTTGGCGATCCCCAACTAAGTGGGTTCAAGCCTTCGGAGACATGTTGTAAATAGTCCATTTGTGGCATTTATGAGATAGTTGTATATGGTGTAATAGTCACAACCGGTCCTTCAAAATCACTGATTCTCTAAAAATTGTCATTCCAACTAATTTTTTTTTTAATATACATTTTATATTATAATTATAATATAATGCATTGTCATTAATTGTGAAAGCATTATTTTTACGAATAATATGGATGGAAGAGTTGAATTGTACTAATGAGTTAAGTAATGGACTTATGAGGTGTGAAAATAACTTCTTTGAAAATTGTATAAGTGGAATATTGTAGTCAAAGGTGTCTTTTTTCATGATTCAATACTTGTTTGGAATATTTCACTTTGGTGTTTTTAATCATTCTGGTTGATAGAACACCTCAAAGTCAAAAAAAATTAAAGGCGTCATGGAACGAGGTGTAAGAATATAGGTTTGGTATTAGTGGTTTAAACATAAACTCATGATTTTCAGTGCCAACATTCTAACCATGAATAGGAGAAACATAATCATATGCCATGGGACACCATGAGTGAAGCCTATAACACTCTTAAGAAGAATTGTTCAATACAATTTTTATTTGGTAACATTAGTTATAACACATGAGTCTCATATACCTCATAATACATATCATTGAAAATAACCAACCAACCACACTCTAAATGGATTCATGTGTGTGTGAAGTTAAACTATGAGGTCAGAACATATGAATGACTTTATATAAGTTTACAACTGAATCAACACTTGAAGCATAATGGATGAATTGGTACATGTTTAAAGAATGTAGGTGGAATAGATTATGTGTGATAATGTGAGATGTTATAGATCATTTTAGAATTTGAATTATGATATATAATGAGGTTGTTTTAGAATTTGTTAATAGATGATGTTTCTAAGATTTTTGTCTAACCATTTAAGAAAAAAAAAATTATGTGAAATAAATGATGGTAATCAATGGATGAAAAACCTCTGAAGGTAGTTCCAAAGTGAATGTATAGTGATTGTGCTTTGGTACATCATACAAGTATTCAACCAAGTTCCCTTTAAGGATTAAAATGTTGATATGGATTCAATTCTTCCCTCTTTTATGCAGGCAATTCTTTTTGGCAAACCCTCAAGTGAATTGACAAGGAATCATAATCTAATAATTCAAGTCCAAAATGAAAAACATTGTATTCTCCAATTCGCTCAATTCAATAGATACAAGGAATTGGAGTTACCATCAACCAATAAATTTATTAGTAAATTGGAAAAAGGAAACTAAAATAACATAGAAAAATAGAACTTTATTATTCTTCGAGTTTGTAGTTCAACCACCAATATGGAGCATTAGGGAGGAGAGTGGGTGATCCATCCATGTGGCCTAAAAGACAAGTTCCATTGATAGACATATAAGATGTTTATATGTAGGGTGATACATGGAAGACCCAAACCATAATGCTAAGCCTCTCCATCTGAAGCCCAAACTCTATTAAGTTTTATAATTATGGCCTAACATCCCATGAAACAAGCTCCACCACCTTGGAGATTTATTGTTGAATTTATTGACACCATGAGGTGGTCTAGCATTAGTGGGAAGGGGGTGGGATTTTCAATCCCAACATTATTCATTCAAGCACGATTATCAAGCTCATGAAATTCAATAGCCTATTACCTTAGAGGTATCACTCAACTAGCTCTTCAACTACTAGATTCTAGTTGTTTAAATCTAAGTCCAAAAGTAAAGTGTTGACCAATGGGTTTCTTAGAGGATAGAGGAGATGGTAGATAGAAACGAGCATAGGGATAGAGACAAAGCTCTAAGTTCAAAGCAAGAGAGGCCAAGTCAATGCAAGGTACCTATAGAATCAAGGAAAGAACACAAAAAAGATCAAGCACATTTAGAGGTAGAAGCAATAAAGTTGATCATACATGAGGTGTAACACCTTGAGAAACAAGTTCAAAGAGCCTAACATAATGATATATCAAATGAGAAAATTGATGATGAAATCATGGTTTTGGATCTAGACATAGGCTTATCCTAAAGTAGTAATCCCAAGTATTATAAAGTGGTAGATTTATATTGGCACACAATAACCTTTATAGCTCATGTCCTCGATAGAAAGGGACCCAACATCAAGAAATTCTCAACAACCTAGACCAACTCAACCACAAACCAGTATAACTTGACCATAAGCATGAGAAATTGATAAATGCCATTGATGGGTTAAAAGCAAGAGGAACCATGGAAGACTATCAAAGCAAAGGCATAAAGAACTAAAGATTGTTAGGAAGGAGACACTTCCCCATTTTATATCAATATGGATTTTAGTTCGAAAACCAAGGATAAGTATTTGTAGTTCCACTAACTATGTTTTTTTTCTTGTTCTAATAGGAGTGGGGGAATATATTCTAAATACTAGTGGTATAGCTAATAAGATGTTTTTTTTGTTTTTTAGATTGAGGGTTACGCTCAATAATTGAGATTCCCTTGCAACCTTAATTTCAATTATGTTCCCTCATATTCAATATTTATAATTATGTTCCCTCGTATTTATAAAATTATGTATGAGGAATAATCGAGGTATACCATATCGATCATGTGGTTAAGCACAACTAAATAAAAAGGTTGGGAAAGTAGTTATACTTCAAATAACCATCCAAGAAGTGTAGTAAGATAAGGACAATTGTGTCTTTAAGCAACTTAAATATCTTCAAGTTTCCTCTAGATGTCAAGCATAGTAAAGGGTGAATATATGTTTTACTATATATTATTACATAAGATTACTATCTTACGTAAAAAAAAGAGCTCAACCAAAAGCATAATCATTATTTTATAAAACTACAAAAATAAGGGAAAGACTCACTTTAGGTACATTAAATTAATCATTACAGATATTAATTTAAGGATTTTTTTTTAAACGGAACACTTTATGGGACATTTTATGGCATTTCCTCACATTCATGGATGATACTCATAGCAAACTCACTAGGAATATTAAGTGACACACTTATCAGCTTTAATAATAATTCATAACTCACTAGGGACATTAAGTGAGACACATAATAGAGGTAGCCAATATAGCAAATCGATCATGAAGTCCCTCAAGCCCCCAAACTCTCTTAAGTAAAAAATTACCAAAAATAGTGATATAATCCATGCTTTGAATTTGAAGTAGTTCAATATTTAGATATACCAATTTATTAATAATGAATTATGTGTGTGAGAGAAAGAGAATACAAAATTCATTTTTTTATTTATAATTAAAAGAGAGACACCATTTGAATGGACCTCCATTATTAAAAGAAAGTATTTAAAAGTTTGGGGAAATTTAATTTTTCTCATTATTTTTTTTCAATAAATTAAAGCTTTATAAAAAATTAATAATTTAAATCATCTTAAAATCAACCTATTTTTTAAAATAAAATTATGGTAAATATCCATCTATTAAATACATAAATTTATAGCTTTTATTTTTACTTGATTTTAAAAAAATGAATTTATTGACCATTAAAGTTATTCCATGTAAATTTAAACACCTAGTTTAAGGAGGTGATGTTTTTTCTTGGAAAACAATAAAAAAAATTCCCTTATTTTAACAAAATTCAGTGGAAATTTGTAGAGCTTTAAGTTACTTCTATCAAATTTTTAAGATTTTGGATTCCTCAGAAATTTTTAATAATACCAAATCTATTTCCCCCTTAAAAAATTATTTAAACCTTCTTAAAGTTAAATTTTTTGGAAAAGAAAAAACGCACAACCTAATCCAGAGTAGAAATAACCATATGGAGTACACTCCAACCCTGCCTTCTTGAAGTTGAAAAGGTCGACTCTCCTTAATCAATCCAAACAAAAACATGAGAGGATTAGTTAAGTGGCGTGGATCGAGGGTTACACCAGATCATTAAGATTCCCTTGCAACCTTAATTCCAGTAATGTTCCCTCGTATTAAATATTTATAATTATGTTCCTCGTTATTAGATATTTATAAAATTAAAAATCAAGAACAATTGAGGTATACCACCTCGATCATGTGGTTGAGCACAACTAAATAAAAAGGTTTGGGAAAGTGTAACAACATCAAATAATTGCATTACATGTGAAAATGACTAAGACTTTTGAACATAATCATAATCTCATGCAGATGTGGTGACTACTCTTTCCATTCAAACTCAAAATCCATATTGCTTTCTAAATAAATGTGTTGATTATCTTTGACATTAATACTTTTTATGGCAATGGCATTAAGTAAAAATACATTAACATGGTTGGTGTTTACTTATATGATATCAATGAGATTTTTCCATTGATGATTCCTTTGATGGTGTGATTAATATTAATGGACCTATGTTGATGAGTCCATTGTTAGTGTAATGTTCCAATTCTTTATTCACTATGGCTCCTCTATTAGTTGTAATTTGTCGATTTCCATCTAATTGGCCATCTTTTGCTTTCCTTAATCTAGTTTGGATCAACTCTTTTATCTTAAAAATTAACCATCATTAGCTTAAGTAGCTTGATGAAATTATTGGAATAAATGAATTAGAAAAGCTCGGAAGAAGCCATAAAACTCAAAAAAAACTTGAATGTTGTATTTGTGACCCTCTTCAAATATTGAACTTTTGATCAATAATCCATTATAACAATTCAAGTTCCTAGCCATGTCAATCTTTTTTAAGTCATTGTAATTGATAGACATGTTTTGGGATGTAAAAATGTTGATTATCTTTGACATTAATGACTGTTATGGTGATGGCATTAATAAAAAACATTAACATGGTTGTCGTTGACTTATATGATATCAATGATCTTTTGTCATCAATGATTTCTTTGATGGTATGATTAATATTAATGGGTATATGTTGATGAGCCCATTATTAGCGGAATGTTCCCATTTCTCACTCACTGTGGTTCCTCTATTAATTTTCTTTTGTCAATTTCCATCTAATTGGTCATCATCTGCGTTGCTTAATCCAATTTTGACCAATCCTTTTATCGTAAAAATTAACCATTTTCTCAAAATTGATATACAATCATTTGGTGATTGAACATCCAATCAACTCTACTTTCCCTTCGTACTTTTGGGATAATACTAAAGTTTAATTACAAATTAGGCATGAAACAACATTATGGAATGGAAACTTAACTAGCTAAAACATGCCTTAAAATATGCTTCCCCTTACCTAAATTACCCACCTTGTGGAATAGTGGCTCAAAATCCCTTACCAAAAGAACCAAGCCAAACACCCCAACCTAATCAATAACTTCCATAAGATCAAACAAATGATTGATATATTGTGTTAGGTCCCTATAATACTAGTGATTCCCCCATTACTATTGTAGTTGTATCCATTATTAATATTGTTGTGCCCCTATTGTCCTCATATTGTTATTACCGTGCCTCATAGAATCCCTCTATTGTTATTTTTGTGTCTTTATATTATTATTGTTAGGTCAACTTAGTTATATTGTGGCCCCTTAGACTCCTTTATATAGAAAGGAGGTTTTGTCATTTGAATCATCTAAGAATTGTTCATTTGTGTAATGTAAAGGAGGTTGCCCCCTCGAAGAGGCTTATTTATAAGGCGTTGATCTATCTTTTCTATCTTTTTGTGAGTTGGTTTCCTAACATTTGGTATCAGAGCTTTGGATTCTAGGGATTCGCTGCTCCAAACCGAACATCTTGGCATTTTCGCTATAACTTCTTTTCTGCGACGTTTCAGAAGAGAAAAAAAAAACCCATTTGAGACAAAATTGCGCTAAACCTCGGGTCTGAATTTCAAAGCTCGTCTCGCTATATTCTCAGCGATATGATCTGAGGAAGTTAGGGTTTTTGCAGACCCCCGAATTACATTTCAAACAGGTCACCTTGGGAAAATCGTCATAACTTTCGCTTTGAATATCATATTGAATTTTCGTAAGAAGTTACAGAAAAAGAATGGATTGTAGTTTTTATGAGTATCATTTTTAGATCCTAAGGTTGAAACAATGAGACGCAGCACATCATACAATTTCACTCTACTGAACTAGTCTATATTCAGGTCATCGTGGGAGATTTGGCATAACTCTTCCTTGGAGAATCCAATCTTGATCAGACTTGTGGGGTTATAAAGAGGACTCAAAGGGCTACTGAAAGACGAGATTTCAGATATTCGAGATCTGCGGCTATAGAAATACAACAAATTCAATATAGAGCTCTTACAATGTAATTTTTTTTATTTTGCATAAGATTGGTTCGAAAAAATAGTTTTGAAGAAATTCAAAGGGAATAGTGAAGAATTATTAGCATTAATTAATGCCCTGAAAAAAAAAAATAAATAAATAATAAATAATAAATAAATAAATAAAATAAAATTGGAAACACCTAGTAAGCAACCTAAAAACTCTAGCATGACTCGTGAAGAAAAAAAAGAAATGCAACATGATATATCAAAATTACAAGACCAAGTACAACAAATTTCACTCTCATTAAAGGTAAATGAAGCCAAGATGAATGGTGTGGAAGCTAATATAAATGGCATGGAAGTTAAGATGAATGGCATGGACGCTAAGATGGAAGCTAAGATGAATGGCGTGGATGCCAAGATGGAAGAATTGAAGATAAATTTGAATAAGTTGCTACAAGAAATGGTCACTAATGGTGAAAGGATAGTAAAGGAAACTCATGATGAAAACAAAAGAAATGTTAATCATGATTTCATAGACTCTAATGTTGGATTGAACACCCACCATATTCCAAAAATCGATATGAAAAAGTTTGATGGAAAGAATCCTGCAACATGGATACTACAGATGGAGCAATTTTTCGATCTCCATAATGTGCAAAACACACAAAAGGTACATATTGCAACTTTATATTTGGAACCAAATCATTTTGTATGGTATCGATGGCTTTGCTCTCGTAAACAAATTATCACTTGGGTAATTTTTACAGAAGAAATGATAGCACATAATGAGGATACAAAAGTGACACCTTTTTTAACCAATTGATAAGTCTTAAACAAAAGGGTTCAATGATGGAGCACATTGAGGACTTCCAAAAATTGAACATAAGGGTAAAAGATATTCCAGAGCAGCATAGGATTGATGTGGTCATAGGGAATTTAAAGGATAATATCCAACATGAGATTCACCTTTGGGAACCTGATTAATTGGAGAAGGCATTCAGGTTAGCAAGAAAAATGGGAAGCAAAATTATGACAACCAGGAAGCTTACCACTCACAACTATAAAGATGGAAGTGATGCTGCCCCTAGCCTTCCACAACCTATAAGGTTGACACCACAACAATTGGAAGAAAAAAGAGCAAAAGGGCTTTGTTACAGTTGTGATAGCAAATACACTAAAGGTCATAAGTGTGCTGAGAAGAAATTATTCTACATAGATTGTGAAGAGGAGGAAGAAAAGGAACAAGAAATGTCAAAAGAAAAAGATATACTCTAAGAACAAACCCTAGATAAAGAAGAAATGAATCCGACTATATTTTGTAATGCATTGGTAGGAATTACCACTCCTCAAACTATCAAGATAGAAGGACATATCAAGAAAAAAAAAAGGTAATAGTGTTGATTGATTCAGGAAGTACCCACAATTTTATTCATTGTAAGATAGCAAAAGAATTGAATTGCTTCTTATATCCAACACCAGAGTGTCAAGTGATGGTTGCAAGTGGAGGAACCATAAATTGCTTTGAAAAGTGCCATAATATCAAGTTATCCATGGGAGAATATGTATTGAATATCCCAATGCTTTCCATTCCAATGGGTGGTGTTAATGTTGTACTAGGAGTCCAATGGCTACAATCCTTGGGTACAATAGCTTTTAATTTCAAGAATTTTTCATAAAATTTTCTGCGGAAGAAAAGGAAGTTGAATTAAGGGGTATTGCAGAGAAACAAAGAAAGATAATCAGCTCTAACAGTATGCTTCTAAAAAAGGAACAACGAGGTGTAATTGCACAATTATGTTCACTAGATGTTTCCACATCGAAATCATCTATTTCTCCAGATCTCCAAATAGTCTTGGACAATCATTCCAAGGTATTGAGACTCCCAAAGGTCTCCCACCTATTCGTGATCATGATCATGCTATTCATCTGATTCCAGGAAGTGTTCCTCCAAACATCAGGCCGTACAGATATCCTATGCCCAAAAGAGTGAAATTGAACGTATGGTTGCAGAAATGCTAGAGGCTGGTATAATTCAACTGAGTCAAAGTTCTTTCTCTGCTCCAGTAGTATTGGTGCACAAGAAGGATGGATCATGGCATGTGAGCTCAACAAGCTCACTATTAAAGATAAGTTTCCCATTCCTGTCATTGATGAATTACTGGATGAATTGCATGGATCTATTTACTTCACTAAGTTGGATCTTCGTCAGGATATCATCAAATCAGAATGAAGATTGAAGACATTCCGAAATAGCATTTAGAAATCATGAGGGTCATTATGAATTTTTGGTCATGCCTTTTGGCCTTACCAATGCACCTTCTACATTTCAAGGTTTGATGAATTCCATTTTCAAACCCACCCTTAGAAAATGTGTTAGTATTTTTTTGATAATATACTAATCTACAGCAAGTCTTGGAAGGATCATGTTGAACATGTTGACAGGGTGTTACAACTATTGGAGGAGAAACAATTATATGCAAAAAGATCCAAATGTTTATTTAGAGTACAAAAGGTGGAATACCTAGATCATATTATATCTCATGAAGGTGTTAAGGTAGACCCTAGCAAAACTAAAGCCATTAAGGAATGGAAAATCCCCACATCCATAAAGCATCTATGAGGATTTCTCGGGTTGACAGGGTATTATCGCAAATTTGTTAAGAATTATGGGAGAATAGTAGCACCTCTAACAACATTATTGAAGAAAAATGCATTTTCATGGACTCCAGAAGCAACAAAGGCCTTCGAACATCTTAAAGAGGAAATGTGTCAAGCACTGGTCTTAGCCACACCGGACTTCACAAAAACCTTTATTGTGGAATGTGATGCTTCGAGAAATGGAATTGGTGTTGTTTTAATGCAAAATGAAAGACCCATTGCTTTCGAAAGTCGTCCAATCAAGGAAAAGTATTTTCGCAAAGCTATTTATGAGAAGGAAATGTTGGCAATACTACATGCACTTAAGAAATGGCGACCCTACCTAATGGGAAGACACTTCAAGGTAAAAACGGATCATGATAGCTTTAAATACTTTTTAAAACAAATATTATCTTCTGAAAAGCAACAAAAATGGGTCACAAAGATGTTGGGTTATGACTTTGAAATTATCTACAAAAAAGGGAAGCAAAATGTTGTGGCAGATGCACTCTCAAGAAACGATGAGGATGTGGAAGCATTGTTGTGCGTCATTTCTATTATCCAACAAGATTGGATAAACGAAGCAAGGGAGGAATGGATGAATGACGAAGAAGTCTGGGCACGTATTTGAAAGTTGCAACAAGATTCCAGTACATATGATACATTTAGCTGGAAAAATGATTTGTTATGGTACAAAGATCGCTTATACCTCTATAAAAATTTTCAACTCAAACAAAAGATTCTTATGGAATTGCACACTTCTCCCTTATGAGGGCACTCGGGATGTTTAAAAACTTACCACAGGGTTAAGAAGGAATTTTTTTGGGATGGCCTTAAATTGGATATTCAAAAGTTTGTGGCGGAGTGTTTGGTTTGCCAACAAAATAAAGTTGAAACAATTAAGACTCCCGTCTATTACAACCTTTATCAATTCCAAGCCAACGTTGGGAGCATATTTCAATGGATTTTATCACAGGTTTACCCAAGTCTGAAGGAAAGAGTGTCATCATGGTAATAGTTGACAGACTTACCAAGTATGCACACTTTTATGCATTATCACATCCATTTAAAGACAGTAAAGTTTCTACTACATTTATGGAAACAATTCAAAAGCTACTTGGATACCCAAAGATTATTGTAAGTGATAAAGATCCCATTTTCACTGGAAATTTTTGGACAGAATTATTTTATTGTCTTGGTACTCAGTTAGCTCATAGCTCATCTTATCATCCTCAATCTGATGGGCAAACTGAGATAGTAAACAAATGTTTGGAAGGATATTTTCGTTGCTCTGTATCTGATAAACAGACACAATGGGTCAAATGGTTGCCTCTGGCTGAATGGTGGTATAACACTTCCTTCCATACAGCAACAAAAATGACCCCATTTATGGCACTTTATGGGTATGAGCCACCATCCATCACATCATATTTAAGAGAAAATTCTAAGGTTCAAGCAGTGGAACATCACATCGAGCATCAACAATAAGTTCTCCAACTCTTAAAGGATAACCTCATGTTGGCGCAGAATAAAATGAAACATGTAGATCAACATCACAATGAAAGAAGTTTTGATGTCAGTGACTAGGTATTCCTATGACTACAACCATATAAACAAATGTCCCTCAGGCAAAAGAAGGATAGTAAATTATCACCAAAGTATTATGGTCTGTACAAGGTGTTGCAAAAGATTGGTACCATGGCATACAAATTGGAGCTTCCTGCATCTTCTCGAGTGCACCCAGTTTTCCATGTTTTATGTTTAAAGAAGGTTATAAGCGATAAGCTCCCAGTTCAAACAATATTGCCAGAACTTGATGAGGAAGGAAAAATTATATTGGAACTGGAAGCAGTCACAGAAACAAGAACTCGACAGCTACGAAATCGATTAATTTCAGAGTATCTCATCAAGTGGAAGAACTTATCCGCTGAAGATTCCACATGCGAGGATGAGAATTTTATACAGAAACACCCAGAACTACTCAAATATTAAGGACAACACTTTTTTGAAGGAAATGGGCATGTTAGGTCCCTATAATACTAGTGATTCCCCCATTACTATTGTAGTTGTATCCCTTATTAATATTGGTGTGTCCCTATTGTCTCCATATTGTTATCATTGTGCCCCATAGAATCCCTCTATTGTTATTTTTGTGCCTTTATATTATTATTGTTAAGTCGGCTTGGCTATATTGTGACCCCTTAGACTCCTATATAATGAAAGAAGGTTTTGTCATTTGAATCATCTAAGAATTGTTCATTTTTGTAATGTAAAAGAGGTTGCCCCCTCAAAAAGGCTTATTTATAAGGTGTTGATCTATCTTTTTTATCTTTTTGTGAGCTGGTTTCCTAACATATTGGTTAATAGTTCATCATTCACTATTAGTTATAAAAGTTAACTTCTAGATATCTTCATAACTTATGCATCAAAACAATATGAATAAGTCAAGTAATGAATTTATTAACCAAACATATCATCATCTACTATTGATTCTAGGTTAAATGTTAAATTTTAGACATTTTTATAGCTTTACACTTTTTTTTCTTTTTTCTTTTTATGTTAGGGTTAGCCTTAATGTTGGATGGAAGAACTATCTACCCAACCTTGAACACTTCATAAAATAATATTTATCCACATAATTAACTCTCATCCCCAACCTTATTGCACCGAGAGGCGCATTTTACAACCTAGTATAAGGGTGATGTGTGATTACGTCGATGCATAATGTGGAGTTGACACATGTCCCTCTTAAAATAAAAAAATAAAAAATAAAAATATTCTCTAAATAAAAATGCAATGTCAGTTATAATGAATATGCCTGTTTAGTTAGTTTTAATTAAAATCATTATAAAACATCAAAAATCTCAACCTCACTATGGTCACTGGATTTGTTGTCGATATTAGAACCCAATGTGGTAAGAATATTTCACTCTCTCAGTCATAAATAAAATATTTAGATGTCCACATAACATAATATAGTTTCATGTCAATTTTAAAGAGAAATAAGCAATTAGAAGTTTAAAAAAGCATGAGGAAGATGTTTAGAACTTATACTTTTAAAAAATATTTCAACACATGATTTAAATAAACTAATACAACCACATTAAAAATATTAATGTGGTTGATATAGCCGAAGGCTTCATTTATATCTACCATTGATAAATATATAACAAAAAAACCATTGCAACAAATATATTATTAACATTGATACATAAGTGTTGAAGAGTTTTTATCCTCTACAACTAAGATATAAGGTCGTTTTTCTAAAATTGGGTATGCTTTGAAAATCCCTAAGAAATTGGTGGACGTTCACACGTTAATTTTTTTAAATTTATTAAAAGTCAATGCAACTTAACAAACACTCTAACACACTACAGTCTTTGATAAGCATTCAAACAAAGCATATGAGAAGCATATTCCCTTGAGAGTCAATCTAGACCGTCAATTAAAAAATTAAAAAATAAAAAGTCAACAACTCCTCACCCACCTGAAGATGACATAGGAAGCCTTCGAATAACTATTTGAAGATGTGCGTTAACTAATATATATATATATATATATAAAATAAAATATTAAATGTCCAAAGAAAAAAGTAATTTAAAGTTAAAATAATAAAAAATATTAAGTACTTCCAATAAGAATAATAAGAGGGAAAGATGTAATTCATTCAATTCTTAATATAAAACCAGCCTAGATCTATCTTAACCCCAGATCTATCAAGCACCGAGAGAGATCAAATCTCTCGAGGTATAAAACTTTGCTCAAGTTTTGCACTCAAAAAAGAAGTTTTCACCTCGAGAGATTTGGTCCCTCTCAATGTTTGATAGATATGGGGTTAAGATGAATCTAGGTTGGTTCTAGTCATGCGCGGTCATACAAAATTTGTTGAACATCTAGTTATTTTGATCATTTTAAATATGTTAAATATGTCTAAGAATAATTTGGTAAATTTAATTTTAAATTTGTTTAGTTTGTTGAGATGAGAGAGATTGTTAGTAACTTGAATGATGAAAAATGATGAAATATAAATTTTAAGTACAAAATGACAATGTAACAATAGATAGATAGATATGGAGAGAGTGTGTGTATATTTGGGGGTGAGATAAAGAGATAAAGAGGGAGAGATAATGGGAGATAGAGATATAGATGGAGGAGACAGAGATGTGCTTACACTGAAACCAATGCACACTATTAATCTAATTACTTTGAAATTAATGTACATCATACATCTAGATGCATCAAATTAGAAATCAACATCTACACTGAAATCAATGCATCTATAGCAAATAATCAAATAAAATTAGAAATCAACATCTACACTTAAATCAATGCATCTAGTGCAAGCAATTAAATAGAATTAGAAATCAATATCTACACTGAAACCAATGCATCCAGTGCAAGCAATCAAATAAGAGTAGAAATCAACATCTACATTGAAATCAATGCATCTAGTGTAAGGTATTAAATAGGATTAGAAATCAACATCTAGATTGAAATCAATACATCTAATGCAAACGATCAAATAGAATTAGACTCATCAAAAACTACACTGAAATCAATACATCTATTTTAGTAAAAAACCAAAATATCCATGAATTTCTCGATCTAACTTCTATTTCTATAATTGTCTTTGTATGTCTCTGTCTTCTTCCCCCTCTCTCCACCTTCCATTCTGTGTCTATCTCCCTCCCTCTCTCCT
>APFE030955069.1:159896-187349 GCA_000404065.3 Pinus taeda
TCTCCTGGAAGGGAGCTACAACCCCCTTTTCTCTTTTTACTTCTTTAAGGACCACGTTTCATGAATTTTCAAACTGGATCCATGGACATCAAATAATCCACAAGTACATATGAAACAACCAAACTCCTTATACAATCAACCAATGAATCACCCAATTTCTCAAAATGTTGTAAACAGAAAGGCAATACCAGTAAACTAAACCCAGAACTCTGCAAAAAATAGATAAAAGGCAGCCAACAAATACTTCAAAGAAAAGTCTGCAACTTGACCAATATAAACCTGTGGATATCCGCAGCTCTTCTGTGTCTAAACTACGCAGATCCGCACCTGATCATTCTTGTGCTCTGCGTACTTCTCCCTAGATCCACACCTTCACTGTCTGCCTGACAGCGTACCTCCGCACTGTACCTTCTTCTGTGTTGTGTACCTCGCACTGCGCCTTCTGCTTTTATGCGTTCCCCCGCACTGGGCTTTCTCCTACGCTGCGTACCCCCGCACTTACATCGTGGATCGCCTACGAACTTCTGATTAGGGCCAAATTAACAGTCCTCCAATGTGCCACATTCAGCTAGATCCACAAATCTGTTCATGCGCCCGAGAGATCACAACCTATCAATAGATTCGCCTTAAGTTTTCTCCTTGATTTAGATCTCGCTTTTTAAAAACCAATCACCCAAAATTTCAGATCTTAAGATATTCAAATTTCACAAGTGTGTGGCCAAGAGATCTCCTTTCCTTTTTATAGGCAAGCCTTTCACAATACCACGGTCCAAAACCATAATAACACAATACCATGAACCCAATACCTTGGATCAATATTTTTAGATGCAAAACCACGGACCAAAGCCATAGGATCAAATATGTCGAGCTAAATACCATGGACCATTCATAAATATTCCCACGTGCATGCGCTTTTCTAATTGGAGAGAGTGAAACTGGGGTCCGCACCTTCTGAACGGAGCACCTGCGTGTATGTCCGTACTTCTTGGTAGGCGTACCTGCGGGTCCGCAGCTTCTCATAGGATCACCTGCGGGTATCTCTTTTTCATGATTTGAGAGCCTGAACTAAGATCTTCCACAAGAGTGAGTTTCCATCAAGTACAACACCTATACCATAGAGCCAAACCAGAATCATAATGCCAACATATTACATGTATGAACTTCAAAACAATAATAAAAAATCTATAATCTAAAATGAATTAACCCTTCATAGTATAGATTTCAACTTATTTTCATAAATATGTTGTGATCAACTATTTAGTGGAATATCTATGGTCATTTATAGATCATATGATCACAAAAAAAGGAATGAAAAAGTGTTATATCTCCTTTAATTGTTTACAAATAAGGTTTGCCATATCTCAAAGTCTTCCAACTTTAATATTACCTACGTAGACAAAGCTACCCTCATTACATTATTTTTCCCCATGAAATACATAACTTAGGGAAACTCACTACGCTCTTTGTTCATTTTGAGTATGGTACCCTAGATAAACTTGATTTTTCATGGCTTAAGACCAAAATAATAATATACTCATTAAGTTCTCAACATGTCACTTGCAGGAATTGATCTTGGGTGGAGAGGATAACACTACTCCTCTCAATTTCCCAAGCTAGACCAATTGGGGTGTTTCATGAAATATACATCCTAAGGAAACCCACTAGACGCCTCCCCTCATTCTAAGGATGGCACTCATGGTAAATTGGTTTCTGTAAAATCTTAAGGCTTTTTCAACATAGAGCTGAAGGATGTTAAAACAATATACTCATTAATATCTTAGACCTGTCATTTATGAGATCTAAACATAGGTGGGGAGGATAAAACTCCAACTCTTGGCTAAATAGTGTAAAAAAAATTGAATAATAATTTTGGAATATATACGCTTATAAATACTTGGGCACTTCCCTTCATTGCAAGGATGTAACATTAGATAAACTAGATTCTGCAAAAGCTTGATGCTTTTCAACATGTCACTAGCTAGAATAGAACCCCAATGGGAAGATAATTGTCAACCCTCCCAACCACCCAAGCTAGAATGAATTAACATATAATTTTATAAATTATATAGTTTATATTCATAATCAACAAACCATGTCATAAAAAGGAGCATTTGAAAGGTGACCTCCAATCAATAAATAGCAAGAGGGAAATGAAGAAGATAAATTATAGTAGTCCATTAATCAATAAGACATGGAGTATAAGGTTCAAATTTCATAGATATATAATTCTATATATTAAATCATTCAAACATAATTATAGTAGATTTTCACAAAAAGGAAAGAGATATTTAAAATATTTAAAATTTCAACACTTAATCATTCAAAATCTCTCAATACTTCACATGAAAGTCAAAAAATAAGGATTGTTTTATATGCAAGTGAAATACAGACTATCCAAAGCTAGGTTGATCAGGAGAAATGCCTCTTGAAGGGTCCAATCATTAACAAATGCATTAGTAGTATTTGTGACCATGTAACCACTTGAGTCGGGACAAATAGTTTAATAGTGTCTAGGGCACCCATCACTTGGCCAAAGATGTCAAGTTGACCTGAAAGCAATTCCTATAACATTTAACATTGAGACACAACTTAAGTTGCATGGAATAACTCTTTCAAACAAGCTATATCCATTAATAATCATGGGATGCAATATCAAAGAAGAGAAAAATGTAAATAATTCTACACACACAAGAAGAGTAAATTTATGTAAGAAAACTAGATTTTCAATGCACATTGTGTAATATATCATGATTGCATAAAACTTTTGAAAAAATCAAAATGACATATCAACTAGAGACACCTATTATGTGGAAATGTCATGAGTTTTATGAGTCTAGGCCATGTTGTTTCATTGTTACTTTGGAATATCAACTCTATAGGTTACTAGAGGTAGTTCCAACTACCACAATCTCTTTGATCTCAACAAAGCAGTACAAGAAGTTAGTCTCTTAGATTGAATATTTTTTCTCTTCGTGGTTCAAGCTAAAGGTGAGCGATATATTGATGTGATCACCAAAATCTTTGGACATGGTTTCTCTACAAGGGCGCCTTTACGTTGCCAAGTCAGGCATTCAATTGATTAATAATTGGTTCTTATTTACCTAATGCCCAATATACAAATGTTTTGTTTTAGAGAATGGAGAAAACCAACACCGTATTCAAGAGATAATGGGCCCAAATGGCCACATTCAAATGATCTCCTCATCTTGTAGGAGCGCAATTTTGTTGATTTAGAAGAAGGATGGAACATGGACACTTTGTATTAATTACATAGCTTTGAACAAAATCATTGTTAATAATTGATATCCAATTTCTTGGAGATTATCTTCTTGATTAGTTGAGTGATGCTAAGTTTTTCAATCAGAATTATTCAAATTCAAAACACCATTGGAATTAAACTAAACTAACTAATGTATGGAATATCACCTTCAAGTCTAAAGAATTCCTTTTCAAGTAGTTGACCATGCCTTTTGACTTGATTAATACATTGGAAATGCTCATGAAGATAATGGATGATATCTTGTAGTGGTTAACAAATTCTTTCATGGTTCTATACTTGGATGATATCCTCATCTTCAAAAAAACATGGACAAAATATGTGTAGAACATTCAACATGTCCTTAATCACCTTACGATAGCATACTGCTAATATGCAATTTTGGATAAATATTCATTCAACATGTAAATACTTCAATATCTAGATGTTGAAAAATGCAGCAACAAATTCTCGATTTGATTTTGCCTTGATTAAATTGAGAAAATTCAAACTTCCACATCAACAGACAAATTGGATGACGTTAACTTGTGTCACCTATTTTACTCAGTAAATTCGAGTTGGAGGAGTTAGAGTTCATTTTTGCATGTGTGATTTCTAATTTATAGCAATCAAGGTCAATTATCTCAGGTTTTTTCAATTAAACTAGTTCCAACTTTTGGAGGAACTAGTGGAAGGTTAGTTAATTAGTGGCACTTCAGTCAAACTTAGTGATCATCTAGTTAACTTATCAATCATCCAAAAATATATAATGCATGCAGAGAATTCGAGTTACCTGGTTGAGATGGAGACTCCAAGGCAGTGTAACATTAGTTGTAGACTAGTCTTGAGTGTACAAGTGTTGCATGCAGTCATATTATCAGCCTAAGGAATCACACAATTCAATTAGAGGATTTTCCTAAATAATAGGGGTTAATTTCTCAAGGAAAAAAGCAAG
This sequence comes from Pinus taeda, assembly GCA_000404065.3. Taxonomy (NCBI): domain Eukaryota; kingdom Viridiplantae; phylum Streptophyta; class Pinopsida; order Pinales; family Pinaceae; genus Pinus; species Pinus taeda. Next base: position 164,108 of record APFE030955069.1, read on the forward strand.
GAAATAGGAGATCAAGTTGAGACAAAATTTAACTAAATCTATGTTAGAGGCCTTCAGTGAGCAGAGACATAGGTTGTGCACTTGCAGGGTGTGCTCAGTTGAGCAAAGCAATTGTAATACATCTATATTCATTTGATTAATGCAAGCATGCATTGGGTTTTTTAACAAATTTCTTTCCCCAGATAAAAATACTTGTTGCATGTGTGTTATTTCTTCTTTCATGTCTGAGATTTTCTTTCTAAATTGTGAATTAATGTCTGCAGATCATTAGAGTAGGTTTGTGTCTTGTGATTTTTATTAAAACTTCATGAGAAGTGAAAATATACATCATAATTTCTACATGGTATCAGAGCAGAATTCACATTAGAGAAGGAAATTAAAAGTTGTTTCTCAGAGGTTTGAATTTGAAGATCAGTGTAACGGGATTTCTTCAAAGCTGAGAAGATGGCCTTAAATGGACTAAGGCTAGAGTATGCCTTGGACCATACCCTAAATTTTGTTGCATGGAAGGACCGCATAGAGGAAGTATTGGATGACAATGGATTGCTTGAATATGTCAAGACAGATATTCTAATACCACCAATAGCTGATGTTTAGGACCTTTCACAATGGAAGAAAGATGTAGTCAAGGTGAGGAGAATAATCTTGGAGGGAGTACGGGATTGTATTGTCTCGATTATCCATGGAAAATAAACTCCGTTCATGATGTGGAAAGCACTGATATAATTGTTCGAGAATAGTAGTGACCACAGGAATTTGGCGCTCAAGGATAAAATTCAAAGTATCAAGATGTAGAAGAATGACACTATATCGTAGTATCTAAGCAAATTCACACAATGTCATGATGAACTGGGTAGGGTCGGCGTTACTATCCCTAAAGATGATTTGGTAAGCCTCGCCCTTTTGGGCCTTCCCAAGAGATGGTTTAGCTATCAAGATTCGGTGAATGGGAGGGAGAAACTTCCGAATTAGGAGAGTTTATGGTCTGATTTGGTACATGAGGAAATAAGGTGGAATACCAAAGATGGGACTTCATCCAAGGGTGAGGATGAAGAAAAAATTGCATTGGATGGAAAGGAAAAGAAGGGAAAAGGGAAGAAATCCCAATCCAAACCAAAATCCAGTCAAGGGGGAAAGAAGAAATATTTGTAAAAATTAAATGCTTCCATTGTCATGAACTCAGGCACTATGCTAGGAAGTTTCCACTCAAGAAGGAAATCAAGAAGACCTCAGCAGGAGTAGCAGGTGAAGCTTTGACTTCAAAGTTCAAGCTTGATTTTACCCTCATTGCATGCATGGCCAACATAGTGCAGGGGAGCAAGTGGTACTTGAATTTAGGTGCATTGTTCCACATGACGAAGAATAGACACTTTTTTAGTGACCTGGAGCAGAAATATTTTCATATGCACATCAAGATGGGGGATGCAGGAAGGTATAGTGCAACCAAGATTGGTACAGTCACCTTTTAGAGGGAGTCAGGATCCCCCCTAAGGCTCAAGGATGTAATGTTCGTTTCGGGCCTAAAGAAAAATCTCATCTCTGTTGTAATTTTGGAAGACCGTGGTTATGATGTGATCTTCAGCAAAGTAAATGCATTCTTGAGACACATACCCATGGGAGAGGTGAAGCAGATCCAAGTTCATGTGAAGAACATGTACATGCTAGATGTGGAGGATTGTGTTGCATTTCAAGAGCACAAACACAAAGAAGATGCAGAGTCGTGACATCGGTGAACTTTGGCATAGAAGACTTGGCCATTTGCATCATCGCACTTTGAAGATCATGCAACAGATAACCACATGACTCCCCAAAGGAGCACTTGAGCAACAGGATGTATCCAAAGGATGTATTTTGACGAAGTACACAAAATCCACATTCCATGATCGAGACAAAAAATCACATACCGTCCTTGAAAGGATCCACTTTTATTTCTGTGGACCTTTCTCGAAAGCCTCCACTTCCAAGCACAAATATTTTTTCATTTTTATTAATTACTTCTCATGAAAGTGTTGGATCTTCTTCATGCGGAAGAAGGATGAGACATTATCCAAGTTTGTAGAATTCAAGGAACTGGTTGAGAAAGAAATGGGCAAGAAGGTGAAGTCTCTCAGGAGAGATAATGGAGGTGAGTACGTGTTGAATGAATTTAAATTTTTTTGTGCAAAAGAAGTCATTCGATGAGAGTTAACAGCACCCAACAAGCCACAACAGAATGGGGTGGCTAAGAAAAATAACTGTAGCATTGTGGGAGTAGTGATGGTGATGTTGCATGACCAAGGCCTACCTCTTCATTTGTGGGCTAAGGCATGCAACATAGTAGTCTATTTGTAGAAATGGAATCCTCATCAGATTTTGGGCATGATTACACCGGAGGATTCTTTCTCGAGGAGAAAGTCAGATGTGTCGGACAAGATTTTTAGAGCCTCTATTTACTGTCATGTCTCCAAAGAATCAAGGAAGAAGCTAGAGCTGACAATAGAATCGGGGGTATTTTTGGGTTACACATAAACTCCCCACAACTACTGTGTGTAGTTTCCATCCCTCGAAATAACTATTGTGTGAAGGGATGTAAAATTTGACAAAGATAAAGTCATGAGGTACTCTCTTGAGAGGGAGATTCAGATCCCACCAGAAGATGAGATTTTAGCTCCAAATGAGGAAACTCAAGAAGTTGTGGAGAAGCCACAAGTTGAGGACCAAAGAGTGAAAACAACCACTCAAGTAGAACCATCTAGATAAGGCAGAAAAAGGACCAGGGAAGCTAAGAGACTTGTACAGGATGCGAGTGAGAATGTGGGTGCTCCTCAAAAATCAACACAGGCAAAGAAGATCACCAGACCGATACACTAGCTACATGGCTCTAATGACTAAGCTTGTAGAGACTAAGCCATCCTCTTTTGAGGAAGAAATAGAGAAAGTTGTGTGGGTTGATACAACAGTGGAGGAATGTGAATCCATTGTAAATAAAAGTGTTTGGGAATTGGTCCTAAGACCAACAGATAAATCATTCATGGGTTCAAGATGGATCTTCAGGGTAAAGCATGCATCAAACGAAAGCATAGAAAAGTACAAGGCCAAATTTGTGGCCAAGGAGTACTCTCAAGTTGAGGGGATGACTATGAGGAGACCTTTTCTCTTATAGCAAGGTACTCATCGATTAGATAAATTCCTTCTTTAGCTACACAGATGGGGTGGAAGATCCACCAAATGGATGTAAAAACAATATTCCTCAGCAGAGTTATTGAGGAGGAGGTGTATATCGAGCAAATAGAAGGCTTCAAGACTTTTGATTGGGAGTCCCGTGTGTGCAGACTCAAGCGATCATTGTATGGTCTCAAGAAACTACCATGTGCTTGGTACACCAGGATCGATAACTATCTCACCCATTTGGGATTCACCAAAAGTGAAACAAATGCAAACCTATATCATATTTTGGTAGAAGGTAAATTGTTGATTATTGTCTTATATGTTGATGACTTTATTTTAACTTGTGATGATCATTTGATCAGATCTTTCAAGGAGGACCCTGCAAGAGAGTTTGAAATGAAGGGCATGGGTCTCATGCACTAATTCCTTAGATTGGAAGCATGGAAAGGCAATGGGAAATTGTTTATCTCTCATGGAAAATATGCCAGCAAGATACTTCGTAGGTTCTGCATGGACAGTTACAAACCCATGGAGAAACCTCTAGAGACCAAATAGAGGAAAGAGGATGCCACTTCAGGTTAGGAAGTGGATGCTACTATTTATCGATAGTTGGTGGGTTCACTAATGTATCTTGTGAGCACACAACCAAATATGTGCAATGCATTCAACCAGATGAGCCAAGCTATGGTATAGACGGAAAAAGGGGGTGAAGCTATGTGACTTAATAGATGAAAATTGAGTGGGGAGTCCGTCAGACCGAAAGAGTACATCAAGTGGAATTTTTAGGTTGGGTGCGTAATAATTTCTTGGTACAATAGGAAGCAAAGATCTATGGCACTTAGCTTAGCATAAGTAGAATACATGGTTGCTAGTCAAGAAACATGTGAGGAAATATGGATGAGAAAGATAACTGTTGGATTGTTTGGCCAAATGATAGATCCAATAGTGATCTATTGTGATAATCAGAATTACAACAAGCTCTCTGAGAATCTTGTTTTTACGATTGATCCAAGGATATAGATATTCGGTATCACCATTTACGGGACTGTGTGTAGAGGCAGATAATGTTGTTGCAGTACATTCCAATAGAGGAACAAGATGCTGACATTTTGACAAAGGCCTTGTCAAGAGGGAAGTTCGAGTTCCACAAGTGCATGATAGAAGTGGTTGATAATCCCTTTCTTGCTGAGAGGGGGTGTTGAAAAATGCAGCAAGAATTCTAAATTTGATTTTGCCTTGATTAAATTCAGAAAAAAATCGAATTTCCACATCAGCAGACAACTTAGATGATGTTAACTTGTTTCACCCAGTTTACTCAGTAAATTCAATTTGGAGGAGTTAGAGTTTAGTTCTGCATGTGTGATTGCTAATTTGTAGCAATCAAGGTCAATTATCTTAGGTTTTTTTTTTGTTTTTCAGTTAAACTAGTTCCAAATTTTGGAGGAACTAGTGGAAGGTTAGTTAAGCGATGGGACATTAGTCAAACTCATTGATCATCCAATTAACTAATCAATCAACCCAAAATATCTAGTGCATGTAGAGAATTCGAGTTACCCATTTGAGGTGGAGATTCTAAGGTAGTGTAACATCTGTCAGTTGTAGACTAATCTTGAGTGTACATGTGTTGCATGCAATCATATTATCAGCCTAAGGAATTGTGAAATTAAATTAGAGGAATTTCCTAAATAATAGGGACTAATTCCTCAAGGAACAACGCAAGGGAATAGGAGCTCAAGCCGAGGCAAAATCTGACTAAGTCTAGGTCAGATGCCTTCAGTGAGCAGAGAGAGAGGTTGTGCACTTGCAAGGTGTGCTCAGTTGAGCAAAGAAATTGTAATACATCTCTATTCATTTGATTAATGTAAGAAGACATTAAATTTTTTAGAAGATTTCTTTCCCCAGATAAAAATACTTGTTGCATGTGTGTTTTTTCTTCTTGCATGTCTCATATTTTTGTTCTAAAATATGAATGAATGTCTATAGAGAAGTAGAGTAGGTTTGTGCCTTGTGATTTTGATTAAAACTTCATGAACAGTTGCAAATCTACATTATAAATTCTACACTATGATACATCGTGGTCGAACACATTATGCATGTGGATCCAACTAAGATTCAAGTCATTCATGATTTAACCCCTACTGTTTCTAATAGAGCTCCATAGTTTCTTGGGAATCTCTAATTTTTATCATAGTTTCAACTAAGAGTTATCTCATATTGTTTGGCCTCTAAGACAAGTGACCAAGGGTGGAGCCAAACCCATGTTTGTCTAGGTGCAATCACAACAAAAAAGTATTCAAGGATCTAAAACACCACCTTTGTTTTAGACTAGTATTTGCTCCACTAAACATGAAATAGAAATTTAAGTTTGATACAAATGCTTTAAACTAAGGTGTTGATGTAGTCCTCATTTAGCATGGACATTTAATGGCCTATCATAGTGAGACACTCTTTGATGTGATTTGCAAGTACAAACCTATGATATGGATATGTACTCCATTTTTACAAGTCTGTTGTCAATAGAAGTATTACATTATAGGGAAGGAGAGGTACTAAAGTTCTCCTTATTGCGTGTAATAGTTTGATATTAATAGAATTCCTCTTCTTCAACTCTCTCTTCTATTTTTTTGGTGTAGTTTATTTACGTGTTTTTGTTAATGTTCCTTCCATCAGTTTCATAGTGTATTTACACGTTTACTCTCCTCTTCTCTTGGCCTTCAATCCTTTTGTATCTCAACCCTCAAGAATAAAATCATTGTATATTACAAAAGATGGGATGAGAGTCTTTCTTATGTTCAACACAAATTCACTATAGACCTTCATAGCTCCATTGGCCGCAACCCTTTTCATATATGATTAGGTTTCTAACCATTGGCCCTAGTTAATATAGCTTTTCCCATTGCACCTACACATGAAGAATCCCCCCATGCTCAAACTGAGGCTAATAAAGATGCCAAATTTGTTGAAAGGATCCAACACTTCCAACAATGTGTGTAATGATTTTTAGAAAGTTGATGTTAAGTACAAGTAGCACCATGATCAACTTTGAGGTTGACATAAGTTCTATGTGGGAGATAAGGTATGGTTTTATTTTCAAAAATTATTCCTCATAGGACCTCATTCAAAGCTTTACCGAATTTGATATGGGCCTTACACTATCACCATTACTATGGGTGAGAATGATTTTAATTTAAGTATGTCCCTTTCCTTGTCTTGTACCCTATATTTTATATGGAGCTACTTCAACCATGATTTCCAAATCTATTAGGCATCTAAAAGGTGGTCGAACGCTTGCCCTTTACAAAAATAAATCATAACTTTATTGAATAGGCTACACTTGACTTACTGACACCAATATGAAAAGCATTTTTAAATAGAATATTCAACTCTATCATGTTGTCAAAACAAGGAAACTCCTTCACCAAGGAAAGTGACTAAACAAGAGTTTTAATATCGTCAGTGAAGCCCCAGCTCCCACTGTCTAGGTGGTCCAAGCCTCACTCGATGAGGCTTTGAAGTTTTCTGAAAGTGCCCTAATCTGTCGGTTCAATGGTTTTTGGTTGCGGCTGACAACTCTCCATAGTTGGATCTCGGAGGTATGGAAGCCTGTCATTTTTGATGAAATTAATATCTACACTTGTGCTAGGGGTTTCTTTATAGTAGATTTTGAAAACCCTGAAAGCAGACAATGTATTCTAGATTCCGACCCTTGGTTTTGGGGAAACTCAGGCCTATTCATGAAGCCATGGAACCTATCATTTGATCCCTCAACAACAGTCATAACCTCAACACCAATTTGGGTGAGATTGCCAAACCTACCCTTGCATCTCTGGAATTTATCCTCACTAAATGCCATTAGAAATGCAATTGGGAAATTTTGTTGCAGGTGCCCAAAAACAGAGGAATATGTTAGAACCACCTCTACACACATCTGTGTGGAAATGGACTTCAACGCCGGACTCCCAGCTGAAATAAACCTAACAAGTAAAGACTATGTGTGGAACCAGAAACTCGATTATGTAAGTGTCCTCTTCAGATGTCAATCCTACTTTGAGACAGGCCATCTAACCAAAAATTGCCCAAAAGCCTCGCATAAAAATTCTGCTAGAAATAATCACCATAGATCTACATGGTGATCCTAGAAAATTGACATATCAACTAACCTTTTCAAGATGTACATTCCTTTTGTCACATCATCTCTTAGAATTAGAGTTTTGGATCTTTATGATTTTGTCATTTAAGATGTTATATTGTATGTTTAAAATGTACTTCTTGCAATGTCTTCTTACGAATAAGAATCACCCACACAAATTTCTTAAATTAAAAATAAGCTACCATTATTTAATTAGTCAATATTACTTTATATTTTAGTCTTTTTCATTTGATTCATTAATAAAATTATATATATATATTATATTATATATATATAATATATATATATATATATATATGTATATATATATATATATATTATATATATATCAATTCGTACTTTTTGGGATAATGATAATGTTCGGTTATAAATTGGGTTTGGAAAAACATGGGGTAAATTTTAAGTGGCAAAAAGTGTTCCTTATAATAAGTTAATTTACTTATATGCTATTTTATTTATGTTTTTATTTTAATATAAAGAAAAACAATTTAATTATTTGACGTTTTGATTTTTTTATTGGAATTTGGTGATAAAATTTTTAGTAAGATTGTGTTTTTGTGTTGTTTAAAATGTTTTTTGAATGGATAAATAGATTCAATGCCTTAAAAAAACTTATGGAACGTTCATATTCTGTAGATCGTATAACTCAAATATACAATTCCAAAAAATCTCTATTAGATTTCAAGTAAAATCAATCGAAAAATATGTCTCAAATATGTTAAAAATGTCAAAAAAATTAAACTACCCTAAAAAATGACATAAAATCTTCTTAAAAAACTTTAACACTAAGACTTGGTCAATACCATCCACAATGTATTAAGAGCTAGCACAACAATATATTATAAAATTGCAAATTATAAATTGTGTAATTTATAATTTAATTAAAAAATAGTATTTTCCCTAAATAAATTTTATAATTTTAAATGATAGATTCCGTACCAGTCTCCCAGATTTTCTAAAATGCTTAATCCATTTCTACCTTCCAAAATACAATTTTCTACTTATTTCCATCAACTTTGTCTCATTTCGTCAGATTATTTCTTTCGTCTCCCTAGAGACTATTTCTTTTGGGGACATGCTTATTGACCGATTAGGGTTTAGTGTAGTTGATATCAATAGAAAGGAGTTATATAGTTCTTAGTGTTTGTTTATTTGTGGATTTAACTTTAATGTGATTTTAACTTTAATGGGCATTTTATTGCATTTAAAAGCATATTGAAATTTCAACATAGAAGTCATGATCCAACGAGTCACATTTGATTCATTATTTTATGTAGGGGAAGATAACTGATCCATACATCTTGAAAACGTGTGGATTTACATCTTGAAAAGGTTAGTTGATATCCACACGTTAGGGGTAAATCCACACGTTTTTTTTTTTGGGCCTCCTCCCCCATTTCCTATTGGCCCCGTGGACACATCCCTGCATTCATGCCGTCCCTATCTCTTATCATGGCCCTACTTACTGGACTACACTCATGAACTCCTCGCATAAGGAACAGGCTGCATGAGCTTCCCGTGGCTTTATCCTCTACATGCAACCCCACAGCTGTCGCTTCAACAGCTCACCCTTCTAGCTACATAAACACTCCACATTGACGATGTCTTGTTTCCTCCCTCGGCTATGTGACAATGCTGCAGATGCAAAACACCTCTCAGAACTCTCTGATTAACTCCGATTCCTTGCCTGTGGCTCTTCCCTTGGACGCGGCTACTCCAGGTATGTTTCTACGCCACTCTCTGGGTTTTTGTTTTACACACTGTCTGGTTTATATTTTTCACGTTAATATTATTCTGACTTACTGAATAGTGAAAGTTTTATCCTTTCGTCCCCTTTACCATTCTCCATCTGCACTGCTCATGTTATGTATGCGGGGTTTTTTCTGATCGTTTATAACCGATGATGGGACGGGACTTTTTTTCATTTCTGCAAACCGCCTTTCGGTTATACAAACCCTGCATGGACATTCGCATTCGCATCTGTTCCTGGTGGTGTTCTTTCTCCTGCTTTGTCTGCTGTTGCGACTTATGTCAAGAATCTGCATCTTCTTAGAAGCTCCTCGGCCCTGGTTTTTCCTCTGTTGTCTTTTTCTGTTCCATATTTTCCGGCTGTTTTCTCCGGCTCCGTGCACTTCTCTGTCATGTCGGCTCTTTCGGTCTCCCTCTTTCATTAAATTCCTCGTTTGCATTGGGATATGATGAGATTTTTTACCCTGTCTCTTGGACATCACGCTGTCCATATATAGTTTTTTTATCTCTCCTGTAGGCCTCCGACGGCGGTGTCTATTTATGCTTTCAGCTACTTCTTTTATGCGTTATGTCTATATGATACTATATCTCCACTTATAGACCGGCCTACGTTCTCTCTCCGCCATCACGAGGTTTATTCGGCTGACTCCTTTACCTGCCTATTGATTTTGGACTCATCTTCTCAGGCTTTTTCTTGCTGTCGACATTCATTCCCTGACAGGCCTCTCTTGTCAGTCTACTCATTATTTGTCGCGTCATCTCCTTTCCAATATGGACTCGGCGTCCGAATCATCTGCCACGGAGGCAATGATCCGGGCTGCCATTCAGGCTGAGGAGGCCCATGCACGAACTCAGCCGGACTCTCCTGTTCGCTCCTCTTTGGCATGTGTATCTCTCCACCCCTCTTTTCATCAGTCTTCTCGGGCGTCAAGCCAGGACACACATCTGCCTCCCTCTCCTCCTGCAAGGCCCCCTTCATACAACAAATCTCGCGCTCCGGCTAAATCATCTGCTCCACCGCCGGCTATCCACATTGACTCCCCTCACCTCACCGAGCGCATTGCGAACCTTCAAAAATTTGCGCTCATTGGACGCTGGTACTTCCCTTGCATGGAAGAATCTGTCATGCGTAAATGGATCGCGGATCGCTGGAAGCCGATTATCGGTTACTCGCCCATAATCTCTCATCTTATGAAGGAGTGGTTCTGCTTCCACTTCATTGATGCTGATGACGTGGATGCCATTCTCCGTGTTCCCTGGGTGCAAGATAGAAGTTTTCTCGCTCTCCACCGCTGGTTTATTGGCTTCGACCCCCTCAAAAACACTCCCTCTCATAATCTCATATGGGTCAAGATTCCAAATCTCCCCTTGGAGATGTGGTCCAAGGAAGTTCTTGAAATCATCGGGAATTCCATTGGACGCTTCATCTATGTGGATCCGTGGTGCATAGGTGAGCGGGACAAGAGAATCGCCTGGATTCTCATTGAACGCACATACCGGGGCGGTTATCCTGAACAGGTTGACATAACGTGGTGCGGTCGACGCATCTCACAGAGGCTGGATTTCTGGGGCGTTCCATTCAGATGTGCTGCGTGCCATAAGACAGGCCATCTAATTGATATGTGCCCCCGCAAAGATATTCGACGTCGCCGGTTCCACTGTTGTACAGATGTCGCGGTTCCCCCCTCGCTCGGGCTCCCCCAGGCTCCCTTCCAATGATACCGCTCCTCTCTCGGCATCTCCGCGCTACTCATCCCATCGCGCACTCCTCTACTCCTCTCGCCCATCCCGGAGCTGACCGCCATACCTCCCATTCGACCTCCATCTCCCATCATATTTGGGGACCTTGACAATGGATCCTTCCCCATCCTCATATCATCCACTCCTCCCCCGTCTTCCTCTCCTACCTGCTCGAATAGGGGGAAGGAACCCATCTCCGCCTCCCATGTCCACAGCCCATCATCTTCGCCTCATAATCTCTTCGACTGTGATATTGACCTGCTCCTCCACCATAAATCCACTGAGTTGGAGCCTCTCACGATCCATAAGCCTTCCCATCAGATTCCCCCCTCTATCAGCCCAGCTTCGAGTCGGAACATTACAGTAAGGAAGACGTCACGTGGTGGATCCAGACACTTCCGTGGGCGTCCAAAATTACCAGACTCCAGTATCCGGTCACTATCTCTGGTCGATATTCCAATCATTGATATGTCTCTCACTCAGACTCAACCTCTTAGAGCAGATGCGGCTGGCCCATCTGCGCCATGACAGACATCGTCTCTATGAATATACGCGGGCTGGGGGCAGGGCCCAAATATCTTGCATTGAAGCATCTATTCTACTCTGCCCGTCCAAAAATCATTCTCATACAAGAATCCATGCATGACTGTCAATCTTCTCTCACATACTTCAGACGGATGTTCCCATCTTGGCATATTTCGGCAATTGGCGCTAGCGGCCTCTCCGGCGGTCTAGTTGCTTTATGGAATCCCTTATGGATTAAAGCCTCTGCTTACAAATGCTTTGCAGGTATTCTTCTCAATGCATCCTTCCGGGGGCATCAATCTACTGTCAACATCCTCAACGTCTACGTGCCATACTCTCACAGATTACCATTCTGGGACCGTTTTTTCTCATCGGACCTATGTGAGATCCCTCAATTGATGCTGGTTGGTGACATGAATTTCACCCTCGGTCCGGACGAGGTTTGGGGAGCGGGCAGGCAAATGGACCCCATTTCTGATTTCATCAGGGACCGTCTCCTTCAGTGGAACCTCATCGATATTCCTCCTTCCAAATCTTCCCACACCTGGGATAATGGTCGCTCGGGCGACTCATTCATTGCCAAGCGCCTGGATCGAGTCATTATGCAGGCTGACATAATTAACTCTTTTGGCCATCCTTCTCTATCCATCGGCCTCGACTCCATTTCAGATCATCGCCCAATATTCCTTCAATGGCGACAGAAATTTTTCCAGCAACATTTCCCTTTCAAGTTTGACCACTCTTTTCTGGAGAATTCGGCTTTCTCCAATATGGTATCCTCGGCATGGCTGGACTTGGCCAACGACGACCCCTCATCTACGTTCCATGCCCGCATGACTCTCTTGCGCACTAGGGTCAAATCATGGCAGATTGATGAAAAACGGAAAAACAGGCATGAACTTTTATTTATACAACAGGAGATTGAGCGCATCCACAATGGACATGACCCCAGCTCCATGACTTTCCAGATGAGAACGCTGTTATCGGATCTTTCCCGCAGGAAAATCCACCTTTTAAATCTGGAGGAGTCCTCATGGCGTTTAAAGAGTCGGATATCATGGCTGCGCTTGGGTGACCGGAACACGAATTTTTTTCAGCGATATGCAAATCACCGAAGACAGACCAACGCTATCTGGAGGATCAGCGATGGACATGGCGGTTTTCTTCACACTCATCAGGACATTTCTAAAGCGGCCTTTAATCATTTCAAAGCACAATACAGCAGGGGAAGAGGCGCCGACATCCATGATATATTATGGGGGATTGAGGTATACCCTATTATGTTTGACGACTCATGTAATGAAGCTATCTTCCAACCAGTCACGGAGGACGAGTTACTTAAGGTCCTTAAAGCATTCAAAAAGGACAAATGTCCTGGGCCGGACGGATGGTCCATTGAATTCTTTCTGTGTTTTTTCGAGCTTCTTAAACATGACCTCCTGCAAATGATTGAAGACTCCAGGACTACGGGCCATATTCATCCGCATATATCATCAACGCTGATCGCCCTCATCCCCAAGAAGCCTGACGCGGAAACTTTCTCTGATTTCCGGCCGATTTCCCTTTGCAATATATCTTTCAAGATCATTTCGAAGATAATTGCTGAACGTATAAAAGGTATTCTGGCTATCCATCTGACCAGCGATCAACATGCATTCCTCAAGGGCAGGAACATCATGGATGCTGCCGCGTCTACACAGGAATGCATTCATTCTATTTTATCAAATGATATAGAGGGGGCTTTACTAAAGATTGACCTCCAAAAGGCCTATGACTGTGTTGACTGGGGATACATTCGATGTCTATTGGCTCACATTGGCATCTGGCCTGATATGATCATGTGGATCATGGCATGTATTGAACATGTCAATTATGCCATAAACATCAATGGCATCCCTACATCCTTTTTTACTGCTGAACGGGGTCTCCGACAAGGTTGTCCGCTTGCTCCCATCATATTCATACTAGTTATGAATTCACTCAGCCTTCACATCAACAATGCGGTGAATGACCACAGATGCTCTCCTATCCGCATCAGTAGGCACATCTCTTTATCTCATAACTTATTCGTTGATGATATACTCATTTGTGCTATGTTACAGCTTCCATCCTGGCAATGTTTATTCGAAATCATGAACAATTTCCAGAAGGCCACCGGACTTATCATTAATAAGGAAAAATCCACTCTCTATTTCAATGGTGAAAACGATGATCTGGTCAACACCATCGCCGATTTGTTTGAGGTGCAGTCTCATCCCATTCGGCACGGTATTACCTATCTCGGATTTCACCTCAAGCACAGATATATCTCCTCGGATTGGGAGTGGCTGGTACACAGATATTACAACAAAATCGTTGCCTGGGAATTCCGCTCCCTGTCGTTGGCCGGCAAAATCACTCTTACAGTGGCTGTTTTGACCCAGCTATCGGTCTACTGGTCTCATTTATATCATTTACCATCAAGTATCATTTGCAGGCTCAACAAAATCTCGGCTTGTTACATCTGGGGCGGGAAATCCACTCACCAAAAGTTTCATCTTGCGAGAATGAAGGATATTTCCATTCCGAAGCAACAGGGCGGATGGGGAATCAAGGAACTAAGACTGTTTGGGCACGCTCTGATCTGCCGCACCCTATGGAGGGGTATTTTTGGTTCATCCACATGGAGTAACATCATTCGCCAACGATACATGAAGGGCAAAGACATAATTTATTGGTATAGGAAGGGGTCAATCGGCATCAACACTGGATCTCCCATATGGCTTAGTATGAAGAGAATTGAAGCTTTCTTCATTTCCCATATACGATGGCGCATTCACTCAGGCAGCAATATATTGATTGGAATCGACCCCCTGACAGTTGGTCACAAAGACCTAAATATTCCAGGCGCACTCATAACTCAGCTCCATCGACAAGGTTACTTTACATGGAATAAATTGATTAAGGAATGGAGGGGCTCAACTCCGGTATGGCTGAACAGTATCGACCTGCACCTACAGCAACCTATGGCGGATCAATGGTATGCCATCATAGAATCTATTACAACGGGAGGCATCCACCGTTTTGGAAGTTCGAACCACCTCAATTGGACAGTCAGCGGTTTCCGAAGGCCTGTCACCATTCGGGACATTGATACACAATTATGCATTGGCAGACGCCCATATTTTCTTCCATTCTACCCGTCCATTTTCTGGAAGGCCTCATGTCCGCCCAAATTCATATATTTCTCTTGGCTCGTTTTTTACAACAAAAACCTGACATGGGAGAATCTCAGGAAGCGTTCTTGGCATGGCCCCAGCAGATGCCCTCTATGCGGCAATGACGAAGTGACCAATCTTCACTTATTCATCAAATGCACATCCTCCTCCCGGATCTGGTATGCATTGGCTCTCAACTTTGATTTTACTTTAACAGTTTTTGATTCCATCCATGCAGCTATCTTTTGGTGGAGCAGACAGAAAGGCAATAGGCGCTATCTGATATTGATATACCTTTGGATGGTGTGGAAATGGAGGAACGGCATCATTTTCAGGAATCATTTGGTGCCTCCAATTTTCATCATTGACAGTATCATGTCCCTATGGCACTCATTATATGGTCCTCCATAATGTCTCGTTATATGCACCATACTCTCCATCTGTTTACTTTTGGAAAAAACATATGTATTTTCTGATATTTAACAGGTCACATATGCATCTATATGCCAAATATGGCTCCCATGATACTCTCTTCAGAACATGTCATACACAACATATGTTTCATATATTTTCTCAATATAATATAATACATATCATGCTTTTTTTCTTCTGAAAAAAAGAAGATAACTTTGAAGTATTTTAATTGTTTTATTTTGGATAAACAAAATGTTGTTTCGCAGAATAATGTTATATAAGTTTTATTGATTTTTTTTGATTAATTTTTAAATAGGTTAAAATTCATTAAGAATAATGTTTTGTTGTAATTTAATTGTCTTATGGTTTTGGAAGTTTTTTTTTACATATTTTCTAGTTAAATGTGTTTAGAATTTAATAAGAATTTGTTGAAATCACAAGTTTAATATTTGAACTCTGCATAATTCGAGTCATGGTGTTAAATCTATTTATATAGTCAAAAATGTATTTTAAAAAATAAAATAAAAAATTGATCAATCCAGAAATTAGTTTGCCAAATTCTAATAAAAAACTCCAAAACATGTAATAATTAGACAGCATCAATATTTATGATCAAAATCCCTAATAAAATGAAATTCTAACTTCCAACCATATTTCTTTACATTTGATTTTTTTTGGTAAGTAAGCACGGGATTTGAACTAGTGACCTATCGCAAATAGTGCCTTAACAATACACCCATTCACTATCAATCCACCAATAGGCTTGAGTTATATAAATAATACTCAAAACAACTTATTTCTAAAAAAATAAAATTTGTTTTAAATTCAATTTTCTTTCAGAAATTTAATAAATTAAAACATCATGCACTAAACTTAAACCCATAATAACAACCCCCCATAATCAAAATTCCCAATTGTTATTTGTTAAAGGTGATAATTAACCGTGCATCATATATGTGCATGAATGAAAGATACTAAAATACATCGGCATGTAAGAGGGTCATGGAATGCGTTAAATTTATAATAAGAAGAATTGCTCTTAATTTTTAAAATTAAGAAAAAGACCATAGAAAGATATTATTAGAGTATTTGAGAAATGTTATATGAACTTGAGAGGTTGGTTACAAAGAAATAGAACAATTATTCTTTTGAGTGGAGATTTGTTTTAGTTTTTTATTCTTTTAAATTTAATTGGGGTAAAATAATACTTTTTCATTTAAATTCAATTACGGTAAAATAACATTTTTTCAAGTAATAGTTATGTTTGATTGTTATATACGTTAAGAATTAATAAATAAATAATATGATAATAACATTCTTTCAAGTAATAGTTATGTTTGATTGCTAGAGAGGTTAAAAATCAATAAACAAAAAATATGATAAGGTTAAAGAATAAGGAAATACAATTTATATGGAATCAATAAATCAAGACAAGAAATTGTAAATCTTTTTGACAGAAATATTTGAAAAGAAACATAAAAATTAAATCATTACTCAAATGATTACATTGAATACATCTTCATGATAGTTATCTTTTCTACAGACCAATTAGATTGAGATCAAATCATTATTATCAAGGATACCATACACCCATGCACAATAAGAAAATTGATTAGTTTGCATGCAAATTTGGGATCATGATGAGTCAAGATAAGATAATAAAAATGTTAATCTTATCTTGGCAACTTGGGTCAACAAGTCATCTAAATAATGATTATGTACAGTAGTAATTAACTATCCAACACACATGAATATATCACATTATAATAAGTTGAGCTTATATATACTCCTAATAATATAAATTGATATTATAATGTACTCCTAATGTTAGGCCCATGTGAGATTAATGATTAAGAATATGCATTTCTTCCTTAGAGGTCACAAGTTCAAATTTGGTGAGAACAATGCATAGAAGCTTCCATACACTAAGTAGTCAAATCATTATGCAGAGGGGTCACTTGTCCCACAAACAAGGGAATTTCATACATCAATCTGGTGCATGGCTAGTATGTGAATTTAAAGATTAGATTATTATTACTAATAATATCCTAACACCCACCCTTGAAAACAACTTAAGATAGGAAGAAGGATTTACAAAGTGAGAAATAAGTAAAAAGGGATTTAGATCTATCCCTTACTAGTGATAACATCAACTAATAGAGAACGGGGATGAAGAAAGATGTTTTAATCTTTGGTTCAACAAAATGTCATCAATAACCTTATCTTAAATAAATTTCCAAATAAAATAGACATATATCCAATGTGCTTAGTGAAAACAAATGTGTAATGTGCTTAAATATATTACTTATGACAAAATGCACACAATGCCCAATGCCCAAATTAGAGTCATCTAGAATAGTAAGCTCCAAGAAACCAGTTTTTTCTTTACACAAATTGATGAAGCTAAAGTATTTCCATTGTTAATCTTAAGAACACATGATAAAGTGTAAGAGCTAAATTCTCATGATGTTCCAAAAATAGTGTTGAAGTTGAGAGTGATTTGACGAAGATGTTGTATGTCAAAGATCAATAAGAGTGTTCTACAGAACATATCTGCCAAGATGGAACCCCACTGTAAAATTCACATGTACAAAGGAAACAAAAGAGGTTGATAGCATAATTTTCAAGAGAAACTAATTACTAATAGAGGAATATCCACAATTTTTTTTATCATGGTCCGTTTCGAAGCCTCTAGTCGAGTTCATTGTCAAGACTTAACAAAGTGTGAAGAACATAAAGAATAATAAATATAAAATGTTATTCAAACCCTAATTAGCTGATAGGGACAAAGTAATTATATTTTATAAATAATAATAAAAATTTTAGATATATATATATATTATGATTAACCTGATATAGTAGTTTTTTATATATCTTTAATATAATTAAATTAATAAAGTTCTATTAATATTAATAGAGATTAATTTTATTAATAATTTTATAATGTAAATATATATATATTGTACTATTGTGCTTACGAGAATATTTATATAATTTGATAATATGATATATAGAAAAGTAAAGCCTAGTTAATAAGATAATATTAAATTTTTATGTTAAGTAGGGGTACCTTTATATTTATAAATTGATAATATGATATATATAGAAAAAGGTAGGTATAGATAATATTAAATTTTTATGTTGAGTAGGGGTAACCATTTTTTTTTTTAGTTTCTAAGCTATTAATGGTTTAGAAATGGTATGATCAAATATTGATGCTCTAAAATGATAAAAATTGTTAATGATTAAAGTTCTAGGAAAGTAATCATGTCAACTTACAAATTTGGATGCAAACACCAAAGATAAATGTGTTGAATTGTAGATACATAAAAATAAAAATAAAATATGCAATGTGGATGTCATAGGAGGATGATATGGTCGATACATTGATGTGGCATGTTGAAATTGTGACACGTGGTAGGAAAAACAACCTTTTTGGATGGCCAAGTGACTGTATTTTTAATGGAATGTGGCACCACTAGAGGATGCCACGTGGCAAGATCACATCAAAGGAATGCCAGCAAGATGTTTTGGAGGAAGGCTTATGTGTATTTGTGTGACGTAAATTATATATAACCACGTGGATTCCTAGGTCGCACCATGTGACACTCCTTGTCATCTCGGACCACACCTATCAAAAGATTTATAAGTTTCATTGTTGTATCTTAGCGCAATTGATAAGGAGCACAACGAAGACATGTTTCTCAACTAACACACTTGCAGTTGAACCTCTTGACCTATAACTCAAGGTATTTACATTTATTCTACAGTTGTATCATTAAATTCTTTGTTAAGATCCTCTTAACCTCCATCAGTGTAGTTATCCTGCGTAGAATGTTCAAGTCTTCTAGTTCCTCCCTGGTCTTAGAATTTAACAACTTGATGATATTTTGTGCCTCTTTTGGTCTATGCTATAAATATTCCTTTATGTTTTGTATTGCAGTTTTGACTCTTTGTACAAGTTCTTCCTGCTCAAAACTAATATGGATTGAAGGGCCACATATCTGTTATGTTGGCATTTATATTTTGCCAATTGTTGTTCTTAGCCTCTGCGAATATCTGAATGATGAAGGATTGGTCCTCATATTTATGTAACCTTTGGATGAGCTTGTAATTTTTCTGCATTTTTGATAAATAGTCATTTTCAATTTTAATGTTATTCTCCTCCATCTGGGTTAATGTTGCTGACAGTTTCTCTTTCTCAGCCTGAATTGATGACAATTCATCCAGAGCTCTAGAAATCTTTGTTGCAGACTCTAAAGTGGTGGTCCTTGCTGAAGTTTATGCTATTGTACTTGTGCCTGATTTAGATGCTCCTATTGCTTCTCACTATTATTTCTCTTTCAACAGTACTTCCATGCCCTACTCCATCTTTTGTATTTGTGCATTCTGCTCAACTACTATAGTAAATAATATTTTTTTCTCTGTTTCTATATTAGCAACCTCTTTAGCTTGAGGATGTTCTATGGAGGGTAGCTTCAGTTGCTTCCTCAATTCTTGAATGTTTACCTCCTTGCTCTTTATGAGTTCTTCTACTGCTTTGATATCCATAGGGTCATGCCCTAGCTTTATGATCAAATCTTCTAGAGATTAGATTTGGTCCTTAGAAAATGATGACATATTCTCAATCTTTAACTGAGAATTCATGTTATTTAAAGATGACTGTACTTTGGAAGTAGTCATGGCTAAACTAGTAAGTGTTGAGATAATCATCTCCCCTATCTGCTTATGTAAATTGGTTTGATTGATTTCATGTATCTTGTTGGTATCAATTGAGAAAATGGAGGCTTTGTATTCTTCAACACTTCTTGGGACTGGTACTAAAGGTTCCATGAAGGCCATTTGGAATTGTCCTTTCTATGAATCGAATGCAGAGAGTAATCTATGTTGAGTTTTAGTTGTCTGCTTCCAAAATTCAAAGTAGGTGGAAGCCTTTAAAGCTTCATTCTTCAATTTTATATCCCTGTATCTTGCAAATATACTCTATTGAGTTGAAATTTGGGCAGTTGATGATAATGGAGATTGGATTGTTGTTTCTATAGTAGGTGATTGTATCATTTCTTCTATTTGAGTAAAAGAAGTAATAGGAGTCCCTAACAAAATCATTATGGTTTCCTGTTGTGTGTCCCTTTCCTCTGGAGTTTCATCTTGAATATTAATTACTTGAGGCTTAACAAAGGATTTATTTGAGAATCTGACTCTTGAGTAGTGGTAGGGTCCTTCTTCTTCCTTTTAAAAACAATAAACTTTGCATCCTGATTGTCAGAATCAGTGGGGTGCATGGCTTCCCTTTCCCCTTTTCCCTCCTTTTCCTTAGGAAGAGGTGTTTGCATAGATGACTGACTGACTAGTTGTTCTTCGGCTTCCAAGTGCCCTCTATCCATTCCTCCTTATTTTCATATTGTTCAATTTCAGGCCTTGGTGTGTGTGCCTACGAGGTACCTTTTTGTTCCAGTCTGAGCTTAGAAATGATGCCTAGGGGAACATAGGAACAAGAGAAACTAAGCTTGAATTTCATCTAACTTAGAATAGCATCCACTTCCTTTGCTACAACTCTGGTGTTGATAATATACGGACTTATATGAGCCTTCATCTTGAACTATGCTTTCTTCTTGTAGGAGACAAAAGGCAGCTCATCTATGTTCATCACTTGTCTGGTGTACTCTAATGAAAATATCCTAATTGGTACAAACACTAGCAACCTGTAAGGAGGTCATTCTGACCCATAAAACTCTAATCTCATTGTAGTTCTGGTGTAAATACTAGTCTCCAACTTTGGATTGCTCTGAAAAGTGTAAAAAAATCTTTATCTTTGGTGAGATCCTTGGGATCATATCACTTCTAAGTAAACATAGTGAGGTATGTAAAAATTTATTAACAAAATTAGTAAAAGAATATTCCTTTGAGTTATTTCTAACCAAAGAAGTCCAATGAATCACTGACCAGGGGTTTCCTTCATTATTTGTCTTATGTAAAGGGAACCTAAACCTGTCTGACTTATAATATAGCATAAGGTAAACTAGGACTGACTGATACTAGCCCCAAGGGTTAGCCCAACTAGCCAAGTCTTGCCTCGCCAAAACGGGAGGTCACAAGGTCGATTCTACCCGAAGCCCTTGGGGTGAGGTCTGTGATGGCCGAGGGGTTTGATCCTAGAGATCAGCCCTAGAATTTACGTGGACGTAGCCTACACCCCTTGACCACGGATGTTCGTGAACCACCGAGAAAAAAAAACACCTTCTGCTTTGAAATTAACAAACTGGTCATTGATTGAGTTGGCAAGAAACTGACTGTAATTGAAAATGATTGATGATTGTTTGCCAACTGCAAAAATAGATAAAAATACTAACATTGTCTTATCTACCCACTGATCATTATGGTACCCAAGCAGTCGGGTAACCATAGAAACTACCTACTTGGACATTTCATCGAAAATTGAGACTGGATATGGGGGATTGATCCAGGGTAGTTCATCATTTTCTGGAAGAAAAAAAAACCCTCCAAAATTTGGGCTCTGTGAGGGTAGTGGAAGAACAATATTGAAGAAAAGTTTGATAGATAAAGGGCCAAAGAAGAGGGTTACCCATGGAAAAATTGTCAACTGTGCATAGGAAAGGTTGTTGTAGAAGGCTCACAGTTGGTAATAGTTTTTTCTTCGTATGTAGGATTAATGTTATGCTGAAGGGGACAAATGCATGCATCAAGGGATTTTTATAACAGGTCGATTTGGTTATATAATGGAAATATTAACATCTGTGGACTAGGAGGGATTTAATTTCAAAACGGATAGACCACGGGAATTCATGACATAAACATCCATTTTGTATTTCGCGGTAGTTTTTGAACATTCAATGGGTATATGTGTTACACATCATTTTGTCGTATTAGAAAAATGATCATCAAAATTTGATCTATCGCCATCCATCCAAGTGTCATGAAACACTCCCTTGCAACTCAACAACTTATATACCTTGAATAAAGTGGAATTTTTGGATCTCATGGTATAAAACCTTGCTTTTGAGCATCTATGCAGTTTTTCTAAACAAAAACCACACATGTACAGTTTCTTCCACTATAAACTGCGCAAATTTGCTCTCTGTTTCTGAACAAAAATTGTGAAGGTAAATCAATAAAAAGTAAAAATAAAAAGTGAGATCTAGAATCATTGTTGGGTGAATCATTCCCAATAGACAGCCTCGAACTCAACCTCATTTTTTGCGGAACTAATTCCCATTCTTCAAGGAGCCCTCATCCCTCTTTTAGTGGATCTCATCCTTCGACTAAGGATCTCAAACTACTTCATTTTGGCCTATTAATCAAGCCATAGGTGGGGTGAATTAAGGGAGGCTTCTGAGAGTAAGTTTATTCTGAGGGAATCAAGTTGGAGAGATTATCATTTTTGTAGAGGATTGAGATCAATGGGATGAGCTTCACAACATCCAGGCATAGGTTTTGTAGTTCCTTTATGTTTATGAAATTAATACAAACAATCATTTCTTCTCACTTCATTGTTTAATGGATTAATTGATCAATTTCATGGATGGTTTATGTTATTTATATTTTTCCATTGGAATGGTGTTTGTTACTAGTCTCCTTTATCATTAGTTTGAATTATTGAATCATTTATATTGCATATGCATTTGATCCTTTATTATTTCCATGTGTACAAGTCTAGATTCAAGCATGGAGGAGTTGCACAAAAGCACAAAGGGGGATCTTCATCAAGCATGTCATGATAATGTATGAATTTTCTTTCCCCGCCTTTTTAGCTTATGATTCAAGAAAAGGTAGATTCAGGGAAGGAATTAGCTTGATTGTTTGTTTGTTTCTATTTTCCGTCAAGGATCTAGGGAGATCACTCTTGTCAGCAAGAGGGATTTATTTGTTGGGTGGTGTTATATTCTTTCCACATAGTTAAGAGGGGGTTTGAGGGGTACCCGTAACCCCACTTTATCGGGTCCAGGGCAGCGCCCCAGAAAATTTTGGTTTTGGACCCATTGTTAGGTTGGGCGGACCCACCTATGGTTTTGTGCATGATTTTCGCACATGTTTTTTGGACGCAATGGTTTTCGGTACATGGTTTTGAACGCGATGGTTTTCGATCCATGGTATTGGATGCTTCGGCATGTATAAATATTTATTGTAACATTGAAAGGAAAATAATGAAAAATCAGGTTGGTAGTCCCGGTTTTGGGATCCAGTGAGAAATCTATGTGTATACGTGTTTTATGTGTTATGTTCTCGCATTTTTATTTTTCCTGTGATTTAGAATTTGTATGCAAGTAATTTCTGTACGGGGTTAAAACCTACATTTGGTATC